>OMLC01066778.1:0-16058 GCA_900302585.1 Regalecus glesne | reverse complement strand
GACTCTAATCTGGTCTCTTCCAACAAACTGGATGGACAAATCTCTGAGCATTCCCAATCTGATGCTGCTGAAAGCACAGATGATGACCTGCTTCTTGAGATCCTGACGTCATCAATTATATTCTGACGGATAAACTGGGGAACAGGTGAATCCGGGGAGAGCGACCTGCATTCATGTACAGATGATATTGATTCAGGAGACTCGGCCCTCATATCAGTCAACACATCGTCAAAGCATGACTGAGAGTCATCTCCATCATCAAGTACTGAATCGGGAGAAGGAGACCTTATTTCGATTGGTAGCTCATCAGCATGAGATTGTACAGTTTCCGGCTGGTCTACACCTTTCACAACATCTGCATATATCAAGGATTTTCCATCTGAAAATGGCGGTTCGGAAGGTGCAACACTGCTAGTTTGTTCAATTTCAGTGTCTAGAATAGAATCAGGTGAAGCTATACTGATCTCATCAGGATGATGTCCAAAGACCTCAGGGTCAGTCATCACTGTAAGAGATGAACCCTCCTCATCCTCTGTGGATTCTATATAATCGTGGCTAGGTTGATCAATGACAGGTAATATTTGGACATCAGAAGGCATGGGAATGTCCAATTCTAATGCAGCGGATACTGGTGAGGCCACTTTAACCTCCTCCAACACGCTTTGAAGTGGTGACATATCAAGCCCTGATGACACTGAATCTGGGGACAAGGGTGTCTCATCAGACAATCTTTCTGATTCACATTCTTCAGGGACTGACTGGTCAAAGTCTGTTCTGGTCTCTTCAGCAAGAGATTCTACAGTCTCCTGCTGATCTATACCTTTCACAACATCTGCATGTGTGAACGCTTTTCCATCTAAAAATTGCTTTTCAGAAGGTTCAGCACTGCTAATTTGTTCAATTTCAGTCTCTAGAATAGAATCAGGTGAAGCTTCACTGATCTCATCAGGATGATATCCAAAGACCTCAGGGTCACTCGTCACTGTAAGAGATGAACCTTCTTCATCCTGTGTGGATTCTATATCATAGTGGCTAGGTTGATCAACGAGAGGTAATATTTGGACATCAGAAGTAATGGGAATGTCCACTTCTAATGTAGCTGATATTGGTGAGGCCACTTTAACCTCCTCCAACACGCTTTGAAGTTGTGACATATCAAGCCCTGATGACACTGAATCTGGGAACAAGGGTGTCTCATCAGACAATTTTTCTGATTCACATTCTTCAGGGACTGTCTGGTCAAAGTCTGTTCTGGTCTCTTCAGTATGAGATTCTACAGTTTCTAGCTGGTCTACACCTCTCACAACATCTGCATATGTTATGGGTTTCTCAGCAGACAATATTTGTTCAGATGATTCAGAACTACTTATTTGTTCAGTTTCAGTACCTAGAATATAATCAGGTGAAGCTACACTGATCTCATCAGGATGATATCCAGAGACCTCAGGTTCACTCATCACAGTAAGAGATGCACCCTCTTCATCCTCTGTGGATTCTGTATAATATTGGCTAGGTTGATCAATGACAGGTAATATTTGGACATCAGAAGGCATGGGAATTTCCTCTTCTAATGTAGCCGATATTGTTGAGGCCACTTTAACGTCCTCTACCACGTTTGGAAGTGGTGATATATCAAGCCCAGTCGACAATGAATCTGGGGACAATGGTGTCTCATCAGACAATCCTGCCATTTCACATTCCACAAGGACCGACTGAGGAGACTCTAATCTGGTCTCTTCCAACAAACTGGATGGACAAATCTCTGAACATTCCCAATCTGATGCTGCTGACAGCACAGATGATGACCTGCTTCTTGAGATCCCGACATCATCAATTATATTCTGACGGATAAACTGGGGAACAGGTGAATCTGGAGAGAGCGCCTTACACTCATGTTTAGATGACATTGATTCCGGAGCCTCAGCCCTTATTTCAGTCAACGCATCGTCAATGCATGACTGAAAGTCATTTCCATCATCACGTACTGAATCTGGAGGAGACCTGATTTCAATTGGCGGATTTTCACCTCGAGATTCTACAGTTTTCAGCTCGTCTATGCCTTTCACAACATCTGTGTACGATACAGTCAAGGAAGATATCTTTTCTGGGTCCTCTGGAGAATTTTCATAATGTGTCTTTCTTAATTCATCAATCGATTGCCACTCTTCGATTAAATCATCAATTAAATCACCTACTGAATCAACACCTTCAGTGGAAGATATTAATTGAGAGAAGTTTGCTTCATATCCCATCAACCCTGTTGTTTCTATATCTTGCACAATCTCTGCAGAATTTATAGAATCCGGAGGAAATGGTGGCGTAGAAGCAATTCCTCCAGAATATAACAGATAATAATCACAATGTTGACTTCTGAGTTTGGCTCTGGTAGTTTCAGAGAACAACAGGTCAAGGAATGAAAAGCTGCACTGAGATGTCTGCGATTCGGGTGAGAGTGATCTTTCATCCTCATCATATATAGAATATTCAGGAGAGTCTGTCCTATACCAAGCTAAAGATTCTTCTAGGCCTAACTCTTTATGAAGCACGTCTCCAGGGAGAGTAGTTGAAGGAGTACTTCTAGAACTAAGTATATACTGGTCACAATCTATAGTACCAAACTTTGTAGTAGAAGTAGGACATTCATATTTACTTTTTGAAGCCGCTAATTCTTCCTTTTCAGATTTTCGAATTTCAAACCTATGTTTATTTAGCAATATCTCATCATAAATGAATTCAGATCTATACTTTGGAATGCGTAACACACCAGAATCAGGTGATTCTGTTCGTTTCTCAGCAAATAATTCCACTTGATTTAAATCTGAATACTCCACATCTGATATTAAAGTTTCTGGTGAAGATAATCTACATGATAAAGTGGATGCTGGATACTCGGGCAGGAAGTCTCTAAAATGAGGTACAGGAGAGTCTGGAGACAGGCGTCTATACTCATCAACTGATACAAACGAAGGAGGTGAATCTTTTCTCTCCTTTTCAAACCATTCCTGAAGACTGAGACTAGAATATTCCCCATCTAAGGTCACCGAACATGGTGAAGCTGATCTACTTGCAGAAAAGTGCAAATAATCACAACATTGGTTTCCATACTGGGGGATTGGTGAATCTGGAGAAAGGATAGTATTCTCACCAAATGAAACAATGGATTCTGGTGAAATTGGTCCTATATTGGTAAACATATGAAGCAGATCTTTATCATCTGACCTCAGGGATTCAGGAGGGAGTGGACTATGTTCTGCAATTGTAGGATATTGAACAATCTCCCACTCCACATCAATTTTATTGTCTAAATGAACCAATTCCGCAGATCTAGTCAACAATTCTTGTTCACGTGAATGAGCCTCATACCCTGAAAGGGAAAATTCTGGGGAGAGATATTTATATTGATTTACTGATGTAGCTGAATCAGGTGATGTTACTCTTCCAGTAGGGAATAGTTCTTCAAGCCCCAAATCACTGTAATCTATATCTGATGTCAAAGGTGGTTTGTACTCTCCATGCATCGGTGCACATTCAGGTAAAGGTGGACCATATGCAGGTGTAGGAGAATCAGGGGACAGTGACCCGTACTCATTCATAGAGTCGTATTTCTTTTGGGAATTAACATGCAGATCCTCAGAGAATATCACTAATGAATTGGAATTCTGCACATTATCCATGCTTTTCCAACCAAGCACTGGCTTTGCATACATATATATCTCTGATAGACAAGAAGGTACTTTAAGGCCACTGTTATTGGTTGAAAACTCTGGAGAGCTACATTCATCTGATCCTGGAGAAAAAGGTCGTTTCTCATCCAGTAAATTTTCAGAGTACGAAGATAAAACCCTTTTTTCCGCCAGGGGAGAGTCAGGTGACATTGCCCTATAATCATTGACGGACATCACAGATTCAGGTGATGATAGCCTATCTACAAAGTCAGACCATCTGCCTTCCTCAATGGGGGTGAATCCCCTCTCAGAAACAGGTGAAAGTGAATTATATTCTTTATCAGATGCGAAAGATTCTGGGGTCAGGGGCCTGTAGCCAATGGAAGTAGAATGTGGTGTTAAATTCTGTTCAGGTGTCTGTGGATTTGATTGCACAATGGGCATACAAAGGCCATTAGAGATAAACTCGGGCTCATAAGTGTATGATGTCTTTCCCCAAACTTTTAAATAGTCAGTATCTGTACTAAAAGAATATAAACTAGACTGGTAATGAGTTGAGTCATTGGCCAACTGAAAAGAGCTACCAGTTTTCAGACTATGTGGCGAAATGCCCTTTTCTACATTAATTCGAATAGGTCTGTGTTCTACAATGCTGTACTTTGCTGGAGTGCAAGCTGATTCAATAGAGTGGACATCATTTGATTCTGAAACTGGCCCGAGATCATCAATGAAAGGTAGACTTTCTGGGTGACAGTGCTCTTTGTATTTTGCATTTTCTTCTTTGTCATCAGAGTTGAAGGATATGCAACCTGCCTCCAGATTGGGATTCTGTGTGATCTTGTTATGACCATACTGTACTCTGTAGAAGTGGGATGAGGTCTCATCTATATACTCCTGTGAAATCCTGCCTATCCATCCTGTATTTCTCTCATCTTCAGCCACAGCCAAATTTACTGGGTGCTCCTCTGGTGGCAAGTTTACCTGGCTAGGGTCAGGGATTCCTCTTAAACTACTCATGCCTGATCTCCTCTTGGCTTCGGGAGTAAGAGATGCACCAACATCATGAGAGCAAAGCTTCGGGGTATCTCTAAACCCTTCCCAAATCTCCCTGAAGTCTATTTCAGCTTTGTCTGATTCGGATAGGCTCAGACCAAAGTCTCTAATAGATATATAAGATGCAGGTGGTTGCCATCGCTCATCTTCCCCACTACCATGTTTCAGCTCTGAGGTTTTGAGAGAATCCTCTTGTACTTCCCATTCAGCACCAGTGTGCAATGGCCTGGAGCCCCCCCCAGTAGAACCAACTGCAACAC
Source organism: Regalecus glesne (assembly GCA_900302585.1). NCBI lineage: Eukaryota > Metazoa > Chordata > Actinopteri > Lampriformes > Regalecidae > Regalecus > Regalecus glesne. Next base: position 11,080 of record OMLC01066778.1, on the reverse strand, counting down.
TGTGGTAACATTTGGGGTCTTTCATTTTTTTCTGAGGATAATAGATCTTAGATGGTGGCTTCTGAGGTCCTGATTCTTTTGAGCAGGGAAGCAGACTTACTTGCTCATTGATGTTATCATTATTTGCAGATTCTTGTGTATTTACATCCTCTGAGGTCCACAGATTAGGGTTCAGTTCACTGAAAAAAGAGAGACTAGATTATAAAGTGTCATCTTGTCCCAAAAATCTAACATTATAACTGATTAGATTTCTTTTTTTTAAAGTAAATGGACTTGTTCTTATATAGCGCTTACTGTGGGATCTCCAGCTCCTCCATCAAGTCAGCATGCATGCTCTCTGAGTGGGTGTGTCCAATAGGTTCTGCCCAGGAGGGAATATCCAGCAGAGAGCCAACTGATAGGTCTTCTTCAGAGACAGCTGGGGGTGGTCTGCGGTCTGACTCTACCTTCCGTACTAGTCTGGGACTGTCTACATCCTCTTGTACCGAAGACAAAGCTACTGACACTGATGTCAGAGTAACAAACACAAGAAAGCCAATATAAGTAAAATTGTTCAAATTCCAGCACACACACATGTGCATATATTAGCAATATTTCATACATTATAGCCTACTAATAAAATAGTCTGAAACTATTACACTGTACCTCTGAAATTGTTTTTTTATTGTTTCAAACTACACAGAAAACATCATCTAAGAACTTATTTTAATTTTTTTAGTAGTTAAATGACAGAACATTTGTAAAACTGTTCCTGACTTGCTCAGTGTACAGTTACAGTTGATCTCACTCTCCATGTGTTGCTCCTGATGCCTTATGGTGGGATTAAACCTATGATTCCTGGCTTGTCATCTCATGACATGCACGTTGTATCACTGAGCTACTGTGACCCTGTTCTGTTAAGAAGATATTAAGGTTTTAAAAAAGTATCACATTGGGGATATGTCTGGTTGTATTAACATGCTTATCAATCTTTCTACTGCTCAGATCTCATCCCATCTCTACCATTTCTACACCCCGTCAACCAAATTTGTATTTTATGGCTCCAGAACAGACAAAATGGCAGCAACCATGAAATCAAACTTTAGGCTTCAAATTGCCCTTTCAGAAATCAATGGGTGACTTCACAGGTGTTATTTCCATCTTTCTTAGGCAGTCTATGGGTACACCAAGCTGCTGCTTCACCTAAACACTCATGAAATGAAGTAATTCATGATCATTTCATTTGCAGTGAACCAATGAACCTCTTAAAGTCAGTCTGTAAATGAGGGACTCAGTTGGAGCTCCTGTTAAGGTCCATATGTTCAATGTGAGTGTGATCGCTTGCTGTCTTTTTGATAAATGCAAGAATGGATTGATATGTGATCTTATGCATATCTTAGACTAAAACAGCAGCTTCTGTGCCATATCACATTTTTACTTTCACTTTTCATTGAATTGTGCTGTGCTTAAGTTTGCGCTTGCATATTATGTGGATGCGTTGAATTATAGGGACTTTTATGTTTCTGCCATAACATAAAACTTTGTCAATAGCAGCTGAACTTTACTCAGTTTAATCATGACCTCCTCTAACCTCAAAGCTAACCCACATAACAAAACAAAGCAAAATGGTTGGGCCAAATTACAAAGAGGTTGCTATTTCAGTATATTACAGCTTCCTCTTGAAGCAGTTAGTTCCCTTCATTCCACGGAATGTCCCAGATGTGCTCTTCCAATTTTTTCTGTACACACAGTTAATACCTTCACTATTGTCCAATGTCTTCTCAATCTCTGCATAGGTTCTTGACGTTTGCTCTTGCACAGATTTATTCATTTGGGTTTCAATGAGGTGGACAATGTCCATACGGTTTATCTTAGTCAGCCTCCGAATTAGACAGTCCTCTGTGAAAGATATTAGTCACAGAGAAAGAAAGTCCAGAGAAAAGCACTTGGTAAACAAAAAATAATGTTATTTCTTGAATGTAGCCTTCTGTCTATAAAGAAACATGCTTGACATTGAATTCGTGGGAAAAATCAAAAGGAATCAGACTCAAATATTCAAGTACACCTGAGTATATTTGTTACAGAAGCGAAACATTGATATCAAAAGGAATGCATTGAGGGATATGCAATCAAATCTATCTGACCAAGAGTCTATGCACCTGTAGCATGTTTGCCTTCCCGTTCAGCCCAGCGCTGCAGCAGGGCATGGCTCTGTTCTTGAAGGGAGTTGGGGTTCTCTGTCCTCACTAGCTGAATCTCATCCTCATTGAATTCAAGTTCTCTTGCCAACTCTGGAGGAAAGTAATTCAAATTATGGTCATGTGCTCATGATTATAACTTTTAGAAACTTTTTCAATTTTACTTTAGTTATGCATTAAAATCCATGAAATGATCATGTTGACAAGGTTTTGTATACATATTTTACATGAATTAGTTACTGTTCTTATGTGAAACCTAAATTGGAAAGGAAAAACGAAAAAAAAAACATTGTCATACTAATTCTATAGCTTACCAGTCCAGCTGAACCCAAGAAGATCTGCAATGACAGCTAGAGTCTCCTCTTTCCTGTCAACGTCATCCAACCAATCCACTAGAAAGGCCGCCAGACCCAAACAATGAATTTAATCATCATAGCTCATAATCCAAAGCATAAAACACCAATGACTGAAGCATTTAGAGAGACTATATTACAGTTCTAAGTCATATAAAGTATATAGTTGTACAAAGTGTATAGAGTACAAAGTTGATCCTACAACAGTTAAATGTTTCCTTGGGGTTATATGTTGTGGGTGGTCAAACTTATGAAGTTAAAAGTCAAATCAGTAATGTTGAAATGGATGTTATAATGGGTTGATATGATGATCTGTCGCTTGCAAGAGTAGGTCATGAAACTATTTGGTCAGAATCAACATATAATATTGATTAATTATAACATGAGCAAAGACAGTGAGCAATGTGAGTGTTAATATCAGCAAAGCTACATTAGTAAAGTACTGGGCAGAATAAGAAGTTTATGCACCACATTGAGAATCAAAGATCTACCTAAAAGCTACTCATTTAAATGATATTGTTTATCAATCTTGAGATTGTGTATTGTGTATGTAAAAATATCTTACAATCAATACACGACACAGGATAAGACAGGAAAACACAAGACAACAACACAAGACAATGAAAGACAGCACAAGGCGACACAGCACAGCACATGACAAGACTACATTGACACAAAATGAGTTGTGATCCTAATGTGCCTTGAAGAAGTAAAAAAGGCCTTGCTTCAAAGAAGCAAAGAAAGAGGAAAGGACAAGAAAAGCCCATGGGAATACCTTGCTCATGCTCTGGAGTTTGGTCATCAATTACTCTCTGCATCTGAGTTTCCACAGAGTCATCTAAGATGGGCCTGGATTCAAATACGTCCTCAGTCACTGAAGGTGGAGGCATGCCTGGCAAGTGACTGACATCAGAATCTAACTTATGCATGGCTGGTCTGTCATATTCGAAGATAACAGAATCCGGATTTATGTGACAGGTACTGCTTATAAATTCGGTATCCATTGAAGCCTTAACTGATGATTTTCCAGAGGGAACCAGTTGGCCTTCATTCACATGTGAAGGAGAGAAGGAGTGACCAGCAGGTTTTTGATCGGTCATGACAACAAGCCTGGAGGAGAGAAGTTTGGCTTTATCAGTTGAACAATCACCGTCAGAATGACTCCTGTTTTCTTTCTTTGAGTCTTTACTTGGGTCAACGTCAGCCTCAGATCTTGTCCTGCATAACAGTGTGGTTGATTCCTTCAGTTTCACCCTTTGATCCTGGGCAAACTCAGACATTAGTGAAGCTTTAGCATGTACTTTGGATTTTAAACTGTCATTGTCATCAGACAGGCTTCCTATTCTCATTACATTGTTTGGTGATGAGTCCTGATGATCTGCTGGGATGTCACAGCATCTCAGAACAGTGGAAGACTCCATTTCATTATCAGTTAAAGAGGGAATTTCAACAACCGAGCACTGGTCTTCTTCCTCTTCATCATCATCTGGATTGGATTCTGAAGAATCATCAGTCTGTTCAGAAAAAACGGAGCAGCTAATGGTAGAAGGGGCTAAATGAAGGTCAGCTATGGTAGAATGTAGGTAGTCTAGTTCTGAATTTTGGTGGCTTCTAACCTCACTCTGATCACTAGTTAGCATCTCCAAAGCATTGGGGGAGCCTAGCTGAACCTCTACAGAGCTACCAAGATCAGCTTCAGAAAGAGGGTGCTTGGCCTCTGATATATCAGTTGAGGCTTTGATGAGAGTTTTTGGTTTAGAAACAGGAATTTCACAATGATCATCCTCAGTCGATGAGGAAGTTGGGATCTCTTGTGATGGTTCATCAAGATTTTCCCCAGCCTCCTCTGGTTCAATTTTAACAACTGGATGTTCCCCTATGTGAAAAAAGGCGTATCCTTCCCCTTCTTCAAAGGTTCTCGTTGTCATGTCAATGGCACCCCCTCGAGTCATTTCAAAGAGTTTTCCTTCCTGAAATTGAAATGGGTTTGGGTTTCCCTCCTCAGTTGGTGTTTGACCTGGCGTATGGTCAACTGTTTGTCTGGATTCTGCAAGATTTATCATCTCACATGCTTCAGCTTCAACCCTTGTTCTTAAGACTTCATTATCTTCCTCCCTGTACCTTGGAATAGCATTCTGAGGCACAGGCTCTACCTGATCCTCTTTTTCAGCCTCGTGTTTTTCTAATGAAGATACTTTGCTGTCAGCAACTGTGCTGTCAGTTTGGCATTTCTCCATGCACACTTCCAGCGTGGATGGCTCACTAAACCCTTCTGTCTCTAAAAGCTGACAGTGAGGGTCGCTGACAAAACTTGACTCATCTGGCAGTGATGTAGTTTCTGTAACGCAAACTGCCTTGTGCTCATCTAACTGGATTTCAGTGACTGTGGACTGTATATAGTCAGCTTCCAATGCTGTTGTATCTTTATCACTTATTTCTAACTGTCTCGCTATTGAGTATCTCACAGTCTTTTCACATACCGAATCAGGTTTCCCAGCATCTGCACTTGGACTTATATTTTCCCCCTCACAATATTCTCGAGTGCTTTCTGTGACATACTTTTCAGTGACTTCCTCTTGTGTATTAAGGGGTAAATTGAATTTATCTAGACTACATTCTGCCACTAACCCATTATTGTTGTGTTCTTCCGTTTCTGTTAGAACGGAGATATCAAACAGTTTACCATCTCTCTTAATTTTAGCATCTTGTTCCATTTCTTCAAAAGTTTTGATCTTTGCAGCCATTTTAAACATTTCCTCTTCTGGGGTAAATTGTCGTTTGGTTATATCATCCTCTTCGCTGTCATCTTCAGTAAGAGAGCTGTCTTTTATGGCCATTTGAAGAGCCTCAGATTCAGATTCATACATTTCAGGGTTGAAGTTCACATTATCTTTGAAATGTCTCTTTGGTGAGAGAGAATGAATATGTTCTTTAATTTCACTGTCAATTTGGATGTTATCCTGTTCTTCATCATCATCATCATCTCTGGCAGTACCTTTATCATGAGCAAAACACGCTTTGATCTGGGAAGCATAATCCTCATATACTGCTGTTTTTTCTGGCATCTTGAATTCAATCTCCTTTGGTTGAATAGGACTTACCTCTAAAGAATCTGGGCAGGGGGATTCTCTACTGGGGCTGGGATCTATCGAATCTGGAGATTTTTTTGAAGATTGATCCTCTATGACTGGACTTCCCTCTAGTGAGTCTGGGTTTGAGTGGAATCCACTTAGGTCATCAGAAACATAAGTCTGGAGTCTCTCCAGGTCTGTAGGTCTTTGTGGTGTGTCAGATCTACATGGGAATTGCACAAATTCCTGAGTCTTATCAATAAGGTAAAGGCCAGGCTCGCTTCCATCATCTTTCTGGCCAACCTCACCATCAGGTGTAGTCATATAAGATTTTTCCAGGTCAACTAGTGCCTCTACTGAGTTTTCAGATTGACACACTCTAGTTGGTGAGGTTTTAGACTCTACCTCAGGTGAACAACCTTTGGGGCCTTCATCTACAGGGGGTATATCTGCCTGCAGTCTAACCTCCATGCTGTCTATTATATTTCTATCAGTAATTTTGAATTCATTTTCTTCTGGTGATATAGTTTCATATGCAGTAGAGACTGTAAGGGTGACTCGTTCTTTTTCTCTTGGTAGAATAACTTGTTCATAACTCTCATGGGCAACATCTAACTCTAGAAGGCATTCAGTCAGATTAGGCCTCTCTGTTACAAATTGGTCCAAGTCATTTTTCAGCAGGGACAGCAAACCTGACATGTCCCTCTCTGTTGTAGGATGCTGATGGGAAATCTTCCTCTCAATGTGAACCTCTCGGGACGGTGGTTCCTCTATCAAACTTGGTGTGAATTCATAGACCCCATCAACATTTCTTTGTAATTTTTCAATTACTCGTCCACTTTCTGCATCTTCAGAGTCATGTTTGCTCACCTTTACTTTTTCATCTGTTATCGGAACCTCTTGCTCCTCACTGGGTGATTGAATGACTGCAGCAGGACAATCCTTTTCAGGCAGAGTAATTTGTTCATAATTCTCCTGAATAATATCCACTGCTGTTTGTATGCTGACTACAGGTCTCTCCTTAAGGTATTGGTCCAAGTCATTATTCTGCAGGGACAGCATGCCTGACATGTCCCTCTCTGTTGTGGGATGCTGATAGGAAATATTTCTCTCGACGTGAACTTCTTGGAATGGTGGTTCCTCTACCAAAGCTGACGCCAACTGAGAAACTCTGACAACAGTTGTTTCCATTTTTCCTTTTGTTTCACCACTCTCCACATCTTCAGAGTCATGTTCGTCCACTCTTACTTTTTTGTCTGTTATCGGAACCTCTTGTTCCTCACTGGGTGATTGAATGACTGCTGCAAGACTATCCTTTTCGGTAAGAATAATTTGTTCACAATTCTCCTGAATAATATCCACTGCTGGTTGTATGCTGACTACAGGTCTCTCCTTAAGGTATTGGTCCAAGTCATTATTCTGCAGGGACAGCATGCCTGTCATGTCCCTCTCTGTTGTGGGATGCTGATGGGAAACATTTCTCCCAAAGTGAACTTCTTGGAAGGGTGGTTCCTCTATCAAAGTTGATACAAATTGAGAAACTCCGATGAGAGTTGTTTGTATTTTCTCATTGGTTTGTTCACTTTCCACATCTTCCCACTCATGTTCGTCCACTCTTACTTTTTTGTCTGATTCCAGGACCTGTTGTTCCTCACTGGATGATTGAATGACTGCTGCAGGACTATCCTTTTCAGGAAGAACGATTTGTTCATAATTCTCCTGAACAATATCCACTGCTGGTGGTATGCTGACTAAGGGTCTCTCCTTAAGATATTGGTCCAAGTCATTATTCAGCAGGGACAGCATGCCTGTCATGTCCCTCTCTGTTGTGAGATCTTGAAGGGAAACATTTCTCTCAAGGTGAACTTCTTGGAATGGTGGTTCCTCTATCAAAGTTGATGAAAACTGAGAAACTCCAAAGACATGGATTTGTATTTTCTCCTTTGTTTGTTCACTTTCCACATTTTCCCCCTCATGTTCATCCACTCTTACTTGTTGGTCTGATTCCAGAACCTCTTGCTCTTCACTGGGTGAATTAATGACTCCTGCAAGACTATCCTTTTCAGGAAGAATAATTTGTTCATAATTCTCCTGAATAATATCTACTGCTGGTGGTATGCTGACTACAGGTTTCTCCTTAAGGTATTGGTCCAAGTCATTATTCAGCAGGGACAGCATACCTGTCATGTCCCTCTCTGTTGTAGGATCTTGAAGGGAAACATTTCTCTCAAGGTGAACTTCTTGGAATGGTGGTTCCTCTATCAAAGTTGATGCAAATTGAGAAACTTCAATGATGTTTGTTTGTATCTTTTCACTTGTTTCTCCACTTTCAACATCTTCAGAGTCAACCTTGTCCATTCTTTTTAGTTTTGCATCTGATATTGGAACCTCTTGCTCCTCACTAGATGCTGCAGGACTATCCTTTTTAGGCAGAATAATTTGTTCACATTTCTCCTGAATGGCATCCGCTTCTGGTTGTATGATAATTACAGGTCTCTCCTTAAGGTATTGGTCCAAGTTCATTTTCAGCAGGGACACCATGCCTGTCATGTCTTTCTCAGTTGCAGATGGCTGATAAAAGTTTTTCCTATCAATCCAAATTTCGGAAAATGGTGGTTCTTCAGCTGAAATTGAAGTAATTTCTTTGGCAACTTCAGCCTCCACCTCTAATTCTTTAGCACCCCCCGTTACTCCAAATCCTGCATTATCTACATGTTGTGTCAAGTCAGTTGCTGTGGACGACCTCTGTTCATCAGTGGAGAATGTGAGAACATCTTTAATTCTCTCACTTGTTATACCGGCTTGTTCAGATGTGTGCTGAACAACATCTCCGTCTGATGGTTCATGGGACACAGGCCTTTCACCTAGGGACTGGTCCAAGTCACTGCATAGGAGTGACAACATACCTGATATATCTTTTATGGATGTTGTTTCCTGATTAGTTTTTATTTCTACATGGAATTCCTGCGGTTCTAGCTCTTCAATTTCATAGTTTATCATTTGTGCTCCTATGACAGTTGGAGTTGGAGAAGAAAACTCTTTTTCAGAATTATTCAGCATCTTTTCCTCTGTTATCTTGTCAACTTTCACTACCTCTGAATCTATGGTGTCGCTCTCTATGTATCTGGAAAAGTTAAACATGTTAATCGTTTGAGGGCTGACTGTCAGTCCTTCATGTCGCTTACTGTCACTGCCTGCACTGGTGTCTGAGAACTGAGCCATATTGTCATATTTGGGTTCCTCGAGGCTTTGGTCTTTGTCTTTCTCGTGATACTCTATTGAAGAAACAACTTCACTGCTATCAATATTCATACTAGGACTGAAGATGTGAGCTGGGTTTACATCAAGATCTTCGACTAAGTACTCATCTTCAGTTCTGTCTATTTTACAAGTCACATCCTCTGCTGTCGATGTCTGCCTGAACAGCTGGTACTCTGGACTGTCTTCCAGTTCTGCTTTTATGGCAGCAGTGAAATCCTCCGAGGGTCTACGATCGGGGCTGATCTGTACATCTTCAGGTAACTTCTTACCATTGGTTACAACTAGTTCCTCTAACTGTATCCTGTCTAAACCTTTCCAAAGCATGTCTGTCTCCTCTCTATTTGAATCAACATCACCATCATCAGAGTGATCTCTATATGCGCCTTCTCCAACATCTGAAATGACGTTTGATTCCTCAGAGTACTCTCTTGCCAAGCTTGACTCTTGTTGTTCAGACTGTATATTATCAACTGTCTTGACATCACTCTGTGAGAAGAAAATTGTGGGAGTTTGAATTTGAGGTTTAGGCTCTGGACTGGGACTGTGTTCACTCCCACGCATCTCTTCAGAAACAGATTCAGTGGTCAAAGCTGAGCTAAATGAAAAAGCTATAGCTTTGTGTTCAAAAAGACCTGTTTTGTTTTTTGAAGGGTCCTGCCCTTTTTGGAATGCTTTCATAAGCTCTCTTACTGACATCGTCTCCTCTAACCTCTCTGTCTGAGATTTCGGAGACTTTGGTGACTTTAGAGTTTGGGGAACCTCCGGCAGGTCTGACTTAATCGTTTGCATAATGGAGGGAGATTTAACTTGAGATACTGATTGCTGTGTGATTTTCTGCCCATCCTCTTCGGCTTTTCTCTGTAAAGCTCTGACCCTCTCTTTTATAGATCCAATAGGTGTCTCAACCACCAAAGGAGAGGCTGGTGGCTCCATGACTATGGTTGGCATTGGGCCATTCTCCACCAGAATAGCATCCCCATCTAAGGACTCTTCAGAGCTCATTCTTTCCAGTTCTCCCTCAGAGCTACTGCACCCAGAACGTTCTCTGTCTTTGAGTTTCTTCCTGATAGGTTTCTTAATATTTGGTGGGTGTCTTTTCCCATCATTTTTTAGCGCAACCTGTTCAAATCTCTCTTGGATGGCATCCTCTTGGGGACCACTTGCCCCCACTGACCTCTGTTCCAGGTCTCGTTCCATATCAACTCTTAAGTGTGAAACCATGCCGGGTATCTCTTGGACTTCCAAAGCACATGTAGCAGAGTCATAACTATGAACATGTACCTCCTGTGATACTGGTTCCTGAACAGCGGGGAACTTCTCCACTTTGGTTCCAACTACCTCTGACTCGAAAGCCAACTCCCTCTCTTTTTTGACATGAACTTGTATTAGTTCCTCACTGTTATCTTTGATATCATCTTGAAGAATCTTTCCAATCTTTTCCAATTTCTCTCTAAACTCTTCCACAATCTCAAAAGGCTCTCCTGCTGCACTCTCCATCCCTCCAGCTTCACGTCTGTCTCCATTGGTTGAGTATAAGTGTTCCATTTTACCAGTTGCCAAAAGGGTGGACACTTTGATGAGATCATGCTTCATGTCAGACACCTCTGAGAGGAGGTCTGGGCTTGCAAGGGTTGCTGGGTCAAGGGGTTGGTTTGTTTGCAGAGAGAATGTCTCAGTTGATTCTGTTTCATCATCTTCCATTAAAAAAAATCACAACCAAAGAGGGTAAAAATATAGGGGATAAATGAAGTAGGAGAAGAGAGACAAAACTGTGGTCAGCACAGTGATACTGAAAAGCTGTCTTCAGTTCATTGAATATGGAGAAGACTGACTGGACACAGATAAAGGAGTCTTGAGAAGAAGAGCATCTCACAAAGTCATCCAAAGGTATGAGGGGGAGAGTGGAGCAACAGCATAAGCAAAGCGAAGAGAGGGCCAACAAAACAGGAAAAAAATGGACAAGAAACAACTTGGGTGTCTTTCTCACATTTGACTGCATGTTCATGAATAGAATGCCGGAACATATTATGCAAAAGAATCTGAAGACACAGGAATACCTGAATACATAACAAATGGACAGGTGTGAAGAATAACAGACAAACAAAACATCTCAAGATTGTTACTTATTTGAAGGGCTATGTTTACTTGTAAAATATAATTGAAAGTATGAAGTCCGGTTTCAAAAGAAAAGAAAAAAGAAACCCCACACGCACGCACA
>OMLC01066777.1:0-16215 GCA_900302585.1 Regalecus glesne | reverse complement strand
AGTGTGCAGGGAGATGGTAGATTAAGATGAAATAGCCTCGTGAGCCAGACAAATCTTGTAAGTTCATCTTATTGAAATTTCTCCAGTGATCTCAGCTGATGTCTTATCATCTGCATGGGTTTCTGTGAGTGGGATCTGTTGCCAATTCACTTTCCATATGGAGGCTGTTTCACCTTGACAGATGTTAGAATAGTTGGATTTCATTCAAACTTGGGCATTAGTCAGTAGTGGAGCTGCGAAGTAAAAAGAACCTCTGAAAAGTCCCCGGAATCACCCCCCCCACCCCAGGCCTCATAATATCAGTGCAGCTTATGCTATAGCTCATCTTGTTATAGCTCATTCTGGTTTAGACAGTCTTCCAGTGTGGTTTATATCCTGTCAAGGTTTAAGTGTTTGCTTAGTTGATCACTAGGCTGATACCTGTACCCTTGACTTTGGTTTCAGATCAGCAAACATTAACATTTAAGTGTCGTAGTTGGTGACATTTCCTTTCTCAGTTCACTCTTAAGGCTAGACTTTCCTTCTCTTCAGGTCTCACGTCACTCTCTGCTGTGTGCAGACAACTGGTTATTATCAGGAATACCCGGGATTGGACTTCTCTACTTTTAGATGCCATTTGTTGTTTGTCAGCATGGTAGATATGAGCAATTCCTCTAGAGCCTGGAAATCTGTCAAATTCAAAGGTGTTTCTTTGTACAGACAAGGATTTTTTTATATTATATATTTGTAAAGTGAGGGAAAAGAATTCAAGCATGAAAGCATCTTATTTAACTTTGCTTTCACATTGAAACAACAACAGTGCTTCTCACACACACCTTTCATTTACTGACTGGCATGGCGTTTCTGTCAGCCATGCCTCGTCCTCTGTGAGCAGTCCATCGTCATAGGAAGCGCGGGCTGGCCGGGGACACTGGGGTCATTGTTGTGATTCTGGTTTCTACACAAGAGAACATACAAGGGTTGCACTTGCTAGACAAAGGGCTGTTTCACGCTGCTCTTCCAAAGTGATCTGATTGGCAGTGTGCTGACCTATTTTAACCCCTTTTTGTTTTAATAAAGTGAACTGCAAGGTATAAAAGACTGACTTGGGTCCAATAGACACTGCTTTTTTTAAGCTATAGCTTGGGAAGCTTAAAGGTGCGTTGCACTCAAACACCATACAAGTACAGCCCATTTAAGATGGTATACGTATCTATATAAAGACCATGCTGACTATGTCCTGAGTGTCAAAAGTAACAACGTGTTCAAGCAGGTGTTTCAATTAAGCTCTGCTGTACACTGACAAATAATAGTCATTGCACTACATATTATATAAGAAATATGATGATACAATAATGAAAGTAATATATGATATTATTATATAAATGTTTGGCACACCTACAATATTTTTTGATTCTTTGTCAACAATATATGTTTTGAATTATGTATTATTCAAAGTAAATTTATGTTTATAATAATATATTTTGTTAATAATATAAATGCTTTATCAGATTAATTATTACAGACTCAATCACAGACATCATTACCCCTGTATACATTATTCAAAAGAAAGATAAAATGATTATTGGAATCCCAGGTGAGTAACAACCATGAAGAGGTTTTTCTTTATTTTCATTTTTGAGCACTTAGCAGAAAATAGATTTCAATAGGGTTGCCAGTCTTGTTAGCCTCTTAACTATTTACACCCCATAGTAAATCCACACATTTATTCTGGGAAACTCCTTTTTCAAAAGTCTGGCTTCTTTAGCCCAATGTCATTATAAGCACAGGTAATACAGGAACATTCTTTGTGTCTTATGTGTCTGGTAGATCAGATTCAGTGACCTCTTGTACTGCTCGTACAACTTAAATAGTCAAATCTCACAGTATGTAACCAACACAAACAACCAAAATTATATGTCAGTAAAATGAATTATCTCATTAATGTTCCCTTTACTTGCCAGGTTGTGAAGATTTTGGAGAAGCATGACCCTCTGCGCAGTGGCTCCGGTTTCCCCTCACTGGGTGTCATCAGCCTCAGCACCGGCTCTGGTGGCAGTCTCCGTTTTAGCCCCATTCCTGGCGACGAGGCCAACGCTGTTCAAAACTATGTGGAACACATGCTCTTCCTACTAATCGAGGAGGAGAGTGGCCAGGCAGGGGCCATGGGCCCCATCCTGGAGTTTGTGGTGATGGAGAACGTGATGGAGCGCCTTTTTGTCTGGAGCCTCCGTCGAGAGTTCACAGACAACATGAAGCTGGAGCAGCTGAAGATGTACGAGATGCTGGTGGGACAAGCACAACAGCCACTGCTACACCACAAGCCTATCCTACGACCCCTTATGATGCTGCTGTCCTCCTGCTCTGGCACGGCAGCATCTGACGTAGAGACCGAGCTGGTGCTTTTGCTTAACCAGCTGTGTTGCATCTTGGCCAAAGACCCTTCAGTGCTGGAGCTCTTCTTCCATACGAGTGAGGACCAGGGAGCGGCCAACTTCCTGATCTTCTCCTTGCTCATTCCTTTCATCCACAGGGAAGGCACAGTCGGCCAGCAGGCCAGAGACGCCTTGCTGCTCATCATGTCATTGTCTGCTGAGAACCAACGTGTGGCCAAACACATTGCAGAGAACACCTACTTCTGTCCGGTCAGTTCTGTCTGATGATGAGTGGGTCTCCTTTCCTTTCCCTAACTGACCTTAAATGCTTGACCTCTTTTTGACCCCAGTTAAGTGCACCATTTTTATGTCGAGGGTAAACAGATGAGTTAACACCAAAGTTTTGCTGTAACTAACCACGCCCATTCAAACTGAAGGCCCTCCAAAACAGATAGCATAAGGGAATAGATATTTTTGGACAGAATGCATCACCTATGACGTCTTCATATGTGCACAACCTATTATATCCGATATCACTTAGCTTAGAAAGCCCACATATGTGCATTAGCTTTCATTTAAAAGACACGACTTGGACGTGACAATCTGTCCCCTCAGTTGAATTTGACTTTATAGAAATGAATACAGACTTCCATCTCTTGGACTAATGGACAAATGACTTAGCTGCACTTCTGATATCAGTGAATTACAGGGAGGAAGGTAGAGGAGGCCTCAGTTGGTCAACAGGGAGTACACAGAATAAGAAAACAGGAAGGTGCAGTGAGTTCAATGAGTGTACATCACTGCTCACATTGCATGTATAGCATGTATACATTTAGGAACAAAGTTATGATAGTTAACTGTTAAATCACATCATGCTATTTCTATATTCCCCGTTGATATTGCATGTCTTAAATCACCAGCCATAAATGTTGTCTCATTAGAAGAATCACTGCCCAAACAGTTGCACCTTTTCTATCTCACCCATTAATCCCACTGCAAGCTATTTTAACAGTTAGAATAAGATGGGCGACAGCTGAAATGTAGGTTACTGTAATGGCCTGGTTATATTTACAGTGCACAGAAGCAGTGAGGAAGAGGTACAGGGAGAAAGATTGAAAAACACATTTTGATGTCGGCCTGAATGATAACGAGATATCATGAAATGCAATTGCGTTTAATTGTGACCATTGTATATTGATATAGGTCAAGTGTGATAAGTCATTTATATAACTGTGATGAGAGTCAGGAGCCACAAACTGAAAGCCCCTACCATTTTTCGTTTCATGTGACGCTCCATTAATATTTTACTAAGCCTTTGAGATTCATTCTATAATTAATCTAAGGCCTGATATCTTTTGCCATGTATACAAGGAGATGTCAGTGTCACAGGACCGATACGCCATTATTAAATAAATAAAGATAAAGATTCCTTTATCAGTCCCACAAGGGGAAATTTGGATTTCTCTGCATTTTTGACCCAACCTATTGTATAGGAGCAGTGAGCTGCCAACACATGGCGCTCGGGGAGCAGTTAGGGATTCAGTGTCTTGCTCAAGGACACCTCAAGATGCAATATGCAGGACCGGGGATCGAACCTGCAACCTTCTGATTGCCAGACAACCGCTCTACCCACTGAGCTACGCCGCCCCTTTTACACTCAGCTTGCGGCATCAGATCATCAGCACAATTCTTCTTGTGCATGTTTTATTTTGGAAGGTACCAGCTGAGACTTGTCAGAGATATATTACCATTGCAATGTAGTGTAGCATAAATAAGCCAGTGACATTCTCTAGTTATCATGTAAATCTTAGTTTCGTGTAAATACCTGGTTAACTATCTAGATCGGTCTTGTTTCTCTCAGGTGCTAGCCACAGGGCTGAGTGGCTTATACTCATCTCTGCCCACTAAGCTGGAGGTGCCGAACGAAGAGTGGCACTGTCTCCACAGGGAGGACTGGCAAAAGATGCCTGCCCTCGTCCAGTTCCTCAACTCACTGGAATTCTGCAATGCTGTCATACAGGTGACAAGGACACACTCATTAACACAGATGACTCCCTCCCTTCTCTTCACTTGAAAATTGGAATGCAGCTTTGATTTGATTGTTTCCAGGTGGCCCACTTCAGCATCAGAGACCAGCTGGTTAGTTACATCTACAATGGATTCCTAGTGCCTGTCCTAGCACCAGCTCTTCATAAGGTCAGTGGCCATCATTCTCCTCTTCACTTATCAGTTTATTTATGTAAAAATGAATTGTGCACAATCCTCTTCAAATAAAAATTGTATTTACTGGGGAAGATCTGAAGTCAGACGTTTCAGTGGTTGAGTTTTTATACTTTAAGTTGATGCTGGCACATCTACAGTGTATGAGTTTCCAAAACTTGGCTAAACCTGATTGTTCCACCTGATGATTCTTATGATTCCATCTTCGCAGCTGACCTTAGAAGAGGTGATGACCACCACAGCCTACCTTGACCTGTTCCTGAGGAGCATTTCTGAGCCAGCACTGCTACAGACATTTCTCTCCTTCATTCTCCTCCACCGACATGAGAATGTTCAAATCCTGGATACACTGGTCAGCCGTATCAACACCCCCTTTCAGGTACACGAGGCCACACAGTGACGTTAAGACAGATTTACCAGCTTACCAGCACACACACATGCATACACAGCCATATCATAACCGGTCACTTTCTGTGATGATTTTAAACACATGTGCTGCTTTTGCATCAACTCATGTTTGCGCCTTTTGTTTTTGGCATCATCTGAATTACTTCTCACTGTTACTTTCTCTGACATTCTCTGTGGTTTGGTTGTGACTGATTCCATTCACTGCTGCAGCTGGGAATTGTGTCACTGGCATTGTTCCGCACTCTCATCGGCTTATACTGTGAGGATGTGATGCTGCAGCTCATACTGAGGTGCGTGGGACACACACACACACACACACACACACACACACTCACAGCATGGTACATCTAATTGGTTTACACTGGGATGAGCCCACCACACACACACACTCCCTACAATGTAGGTGCATGTTACCAAATGCTCCCACCCCTCACTGGCACTCCACCCTGGTTCTCACCCCCCCTACCACCCACTGGGTTACCTAACAGGATCCGCTCCACTCTGTCCCTCCAGGTACCTGATCCCTTGTAATCACATGATGTTGAGTCAGAGACGTGTGGTAAGGGAGAGAGACTGCTACTCGGTGTCAGCGTCGAAGATCCTCTCTTTAACGCCATCATGCTGCTCACCAGAAAACAGCCCCCCACCACTCCGACAGCTCGACTCAATCCACTGGTCCAAGGGCACAGAGAGTCCTGGCAACATGGGTAAGAGGAAGGAGGTGTCAAGAGAGCGTATGATGTGTTTTGCATGTCAAGTCAGTTTGATTTATATAGCCCGTTATCACGGATAACATATTCGACTCCCTGAACTTTACACCAACACAACATCCTGTCCTTAGACCCTCACATCAGATAAGGAACAACTCAGTTAAAAAAAACTTAAACAGGGAGAAAAATAGGAAGAAACCTCAGGGAGAGCATCAGAGAAGGGATCTATCTCCCCTGATGGACAGGTGTACAATGAATGTGTACACAGAATGAAACACAATTTACAGAAAACAACTCTCAGAGGATAACAGAATGATAATGGAATAACAAGAGATGTATTAATAACAATGATAACCCCCTTATAGTGACAGTACTAATTAATGAACATCTAGAGTACATGCGCTAGATCTAGCCACTAGGTTAATTCTCATCATATGCATAATGTGAGCAGATGGCTCGATGGATGATTACTTTGAAGAGGTTGCAGTAGCAGTAGGGAACAACAAGCCAGGCATCATAGTCCGGACCCACCACGGTGGCACTGATCACATGTCTCCCGGGCTGCTCCCAGGTTACATTCACAGAAAAAGAGGAAGAAAAAGACACAATTCAGTGAGAGAAAAGACAAGAGAGAACGGTTTGCATAAGTCGATGCTCTATAATGTATAATCCCAACAGCAGGATAGTACTTGGTAAACTCAGTGAGACAGAAACCCACCCGCCATGCAGTACAGGTTGTGAATCACATAATGTAAAGTCAACTATTTGAAGCTTAAGGCAAAAGATGAGCCTTAAATTCCGATTTAAGGGACTCAACAGATTCTGATTATCTGATGGTAGCAAGCAGGTTATTCCACAAGATTGGGGCCCCAAAGGATAAGGCTTTGGCACCAGCTGACGTAATGGATGTATACATTTGGGTATCCTTTCCTGTACCTGAAATATTTGTTACCCAAATGTAAGGGAGTTCATCAGTTTCCTGATATAATATAAAGGGAGACTATATATCAAATGCTGCGAGTGATGAAACGTTTCTCTCAGATGAACAGACTCAACTCTCCACATTCAACTTTCTCTCTTTTCCCTCGAGAAGACTGAATTCTTTAAGTTAGGTAAGTTATGTTCTGCTGAGTAGGCAAACAATTTATTAGGTTTACTCAATTTTCTAATCATTTTCATCCTTTTCATTTTTTGTAGTATTTAAGGCAGCGCTAATGGGCCTCACGCCACATATGGATCTACTGCGAAACATATTCCCACCACAAATCTGTCTTCCGATGCCATTAATCAGGAGGCTCTTTGCTTCGGACTACCATAAATAACTATGAACAGTCAAACAAATCAGAAGTAAATTCAGATGAATGGAAAGAATGATTATTCCAGTCACTAAGCAGATTAAGAAAGCTCTGTGGAACATAATGGGTGGATGAATATTTATGTTTCTCGAAATCTACCTAAAGAAATTTTCATTACAGCGCCCTGCAGGGACTCAACCTCATTTACATTTAATTGGCAGATTGATATAAGAGGCACAGTTATGAGTGTTTTATCAACTGGTGAGATCTCCAGCTGATTAGGTTTATTAAATCAGTTCACCCCCTATGGAGATCTGTCAAACTCATTAGTTCTGCTCTGTATGAGTTCTTCATGGAGGTGCAGGGAACAGAAATTTCAGCATCTCCTCTTTGTTTTGTCAGAGCAATCGGAGGACTTTTTGGATGAGGACAGCTCCGGCAACTTGTGTGTCATCGGGTCAGAGCTGTATCTGGACGTCAGCTATCTCCATTACCTCTACGATGCCCGCCTTGGCATCAGCAGCTGTATACAGGCCTGTGGAGTTTGGTCAGCCCCATACGACGGTGAGAACCCTCCACCTGAGGATTACCAACCTGGTGTTCTGGAGGAGGTCGGCCTTAGAAATTGGCAAGCACAGACGGCGCCCAAGAGGATTTCCTTCCCTCGGGCCGCCCCACCTCAAAACAGCGAGCCGTCTGCTGTTCACCAGCCAGAACTAGAATGGGATGACAGTTATGACGCTTGCCCAGTGCAGAACGCCGAGACTGCTGCTGAGAGTAAACTACCACCGCTGCCCCCTGCTGAGCCTCCCAGGCACATTCAGGAAATGAGGAGAACGGCAATCATGCTGGTTAAGGGCTCCTACATTGAGGAATCTGACTTCCAGGATGATGTCATGGTCTATAACCTTGTTGCCAAGAAAGACATCGGAGATGTTGAGGGTGCGAAGCTCAAACCCAAAGGGACCCAACTGGAAGAAACTCCCTCGGACTTACCAGAGAAAGGGGCTGTCATTAGAAATGGACTAAGTCTTATCCTTCCATCCTCCATCAGCGATACTAACACCACTACAAGCTCAGACACTACATCCAAAGATCAAACTGAATGTAATACCAATGTTCAAAAGCCCTGTGCTGCTGGGGTTGGAGATAACCTTTTGGCTCAGTATGAGGAACTACTTCATACCTTGAATGCTGAAGCAAGTGAAAGTGGAGTCCAAGCTGAGAGAGAGTTCCATAGCCAGATCAAACCCACTTGTGAGGAGGAGGAGGAGGAGATGGATTTCAGCTCTTTCTCTGCAGATACACCAGAACCAGAGAAACTGCCTTCGCCATTTGGAGCCAGCATAGGTAGACGTGGGATCAGAAGCCATTCGGTACCTTTTACAGGTGAGCTGAAATGAAATACATTTAGTGTACTAGGGGCAGCTATTTTGCATGGTGCTCTGATGTGAAGAGTTCTCTTTTCTATACATATTAAGCAACAATGAAATATTGTTCATCAACTCAACTCTGTCTGTTTATAGGCCCATTTATTAGCGTGCTGCTGTCCCGTCTGGAGAACATGCTGAAAAACTCACTTCACGTCAACTTGCTGTTGACTGGCATCCTAGCCCAGTTGGCAGCCTACCCACAGCCTTTGCTGCGCTCGTTCCTTCTTAACACCAACATGGTCTTCCAGCCAAGCGTTCGCTCTCTTTACCAGGTAACATAAAACTATTATTTCACACACACACACACACACACACACACGAGTACCAGACGGAGAAATGTGGGGAAATTGCCCATAAAAAGACCAAATGAGCAAATCAATATTTATTATTTGCTGATTAAAACAAATTTCACATGGTGATTGATTGACGTATGTTTTTATTTGGCTCAATGGTAGAATGCACGCATTCGGGTGTAGTGGGTTTGATCCCACCGCAGGGTGTCAGGAAAGGGAATCTGGCCTTAATCCCCATGCTCGGTAAATATGAGGTATACATTATTTAAAAAAAGAAATTCTATACTTTTGTTCAAAGATGATTAAAATAAGCATCCATCCATCCATCGTCAACTACTTATCTGATGTCAGGTTGCGGGGGAACTGGAGCCTATTTCAGTTCTCATTGGGCAAAAGACTGGGATTCACCCTGGAAAGGTCACCAGTCCATCACAGTGCAGAGCAGTTAGGGGAACAGTGTCTTGCTCAAGGGCATTATGACACTCTTCTCTGCAGGTGCCGGGATCTAACCTGCAACCTTCTGATCGCCAGATGACCCCTCTACCCACTGAGCCACACTGCCCTACATGATTAAACAGGAAAAAAATTAAAGCGAGGAATATGCAAGAAATATAGTTAAAATCAGAGCTTGGGTCATTGTTCAAACCTCCAGTAAGAAGCGGCACCAGACAATTTTTCCTTCCTTTGGCTTATTCATGTTTAATTCACAGGCGACTATAAAAGATGGTGCTGGCTTTGGGTGGAAATGGCTTAATAAGAGGGAGAGTTATGAGGAGATCAGCAAGGGATGCATTTGTAATGTGTAAACTCTTCTTTTCAATCAGGGCTGGTAAACAAGAAAAGATTTGTTTTTCATGAAACTGGAAGCAGCTCTCATTAGAGCATCCTGTGCACGCGCTCCTTAACGGCAATATTATTAACTAGCGTAGACAATGTTTAAATCCACAGCTTATATTGGATACGTGTGCCTCCAGGTCCTCGCCTCCCTGAAAAATGAGATTGAAGATCTCGCTGTTACCAAGAGAGACTTTCCCGAGATGATCACAGCCGCCCAGCACTGGCTCCTCGCCAGAGAGGCCTCACTTGGAGCAGAAGGTAACAAATTACCGCAGCCCGGCTATCGACTGGGTAGCATGTTCTATTTACTCACGGTCAACTCATGACACAAGTGGTGCTTTCATTCACACAATCAACAGAACAACCTTATCTTTTTGTGAACTTCATGTCAAAGGGAATAGTTTGCCCAAAATGACTCCAGATCTTCGTGGTGCGCACTTCTAATGACCCACTGGTAATTAGAGATGGAGCCGTGTTGGCTTCAAGTTCCTCAGTCTGCCCATGAAACGCTCCCAAGGTTGTCCATATTCTGCATCAGATGCATTCAGCTCTATCAAGACGAGAATAAATTCCACTTGATCATCTTAATTCCTGTCTCACTGCAGTGTAGAATCCCCAACTACCGAGCCCTGAAAGTTTGAAGTGTCCTTTCAACTCGGTTCCCCCGTGGTTCCAAAGTTGGACAAGTTATAAAAACGTCTGTTTGGGAAGATGTTCTGGCATAGAGATTTTTGAAGAGGGCTTTTCGAATGGGTGAACTTTAATCTCTCTGCCTTCCTTTCGGCATCCGGGTGTTGACATGCTTTGAAAAACCACCCCTTGAAATTCTGTTTAATGGTGGAAATGGTTCATAAAAACAAAGATATCATTAGGGGGCGAATATGGGATCCGTATAAAACCTCTATCAAATATATTCCAACCCAGCCTTGTGTGTGTATGCACACTTTGTGCCCAGCTTGGGAGGGACAAGAGTCCATCCTCCATCCAAAACTTGTGCATTTGTTTGCAGACAAAAATGGAAGCGAATGCAGAGCGTCCATGAGCACGGAGGGTGGAAGGATCTTGATGAGTTCCCCTCTACCGCAACCTAAAAACATCTCCCTGGCCCGGACCGAGGTCTTCGCTGCCGTCCTTTTCACAGAGTTCCTGAAAGAACTGGCCGCCATTGCACAAGAGCACTCCATCTTATCCTACATTCCCATGGAAGAGTAACAGCGTCCCACTGGGGCTCAGTCACATGTCTGTTTGTGAATCGTCCAAACTCTCAAAACAACTGATTGTAGAAGGTTTCCTTTTTTTCTTTTTCTTTTTTTTGGAGGGGGGTCAGGGGTCATTTTCTCCAGTGCCACTTGATGAAGGACGAGATACGTTATAAACTGAAAGATCTACAACTGTTCTGAAATAACTTAAAAAGAAGGAATGAGACGATATGTTTTCCTAACAAAGATTGTCCAAAGGCCTTGGTGGAATAAACACATTTAGCCTTTTTTTTTCTTCTTTTTTTTTACCCTTTTTAACCCAAACTGTCTCTAAAGGCCCTCTTTTACTTAGTATGTTGGGCAACTGAGGAGGAGGTCTAAACCAGGACACAGAGACCCCATTTACTGATCTTGGTTTAGGTCCTGTATCACGCAATACAACGCACTGGTTTCAAGTCAAACAGTCCACAGATTGAATGGAAGCAGAGAAGAAGAAACTCCATCCCTGCTCCCGCTCTGCAATCAATGGGTGAATGTGAGGCATATGTTGTAAAGCACTTTGAGTGGTTGGAAGAGTAGAAAAGCGCCATTTTAAATGGCGCTTTTCTACTCTACAATCCAGTCCATTTATTTGCCATGGTACATACAATCAAATGTGTTCTCAACATTTAACCCATCTGATTGTATAGGAGCAGTGAGCAGCTGAAGCGCCCAGGGACCAACTCTTGTCCTTTTTCCTATTACCTTGCTCAGGGATACAGGCAGGAAAGAGTAGTGACCCTAAAATTCATGTCTTTTTGATGGTGGGAGGAACCAAAACACCTGGAGGAAACCCACACAGACACGGAGAGAACATGCAAACTCCACACAGAAAGGACCTGGGATTCGAACCCAGGACCTTCTCGCTGTGGGGGTACAGCACTAAGTCCTGGGCCATCGCGCTGCCCTTTTTATTTTGTTCTGAAGTGCAATTGCTTTAACGTAGGTCTGAAAATTTAAAGTTTTCAAGTCTCTAGAATTAAGTAAATGAATCAGTAGTCCAGACAGGGGTTTAGGGTTAGGGTAATCCACCATTATCCACCATTGGGTTAGGGTATTAACCAGGGGGACCAGGAATGGCGATCATACAAGAAATCGCCAAGGTCCTTCCTTAAAACCTCGGTACAATGTCCACCATGAACATTAGGACCCCAGCCGGGTTAAAGGATCCTCTGCAAACAGTTGTAAATAGGATGTCCAAAGCTCAGTGTGGTTTCAGACAAAACCTACTTAAGTGGCCTTTCTCCCACAATGCCATAGGGCTTCATTTGTTGTCTGGGCACAGCCCCAAGTGGAGCTGAGATCTAATGTTTCTTGGAGAGCATGAACTCAACACCTCTCGTCAAAGGTACTGGTTCAACAGTACCGTTTTGTGTTTGTTAGGTGGGAGCCCTGGATTCAGTGCTGGCGTTATCACATTAATGTCCACGGAGGCATGTTTCCAGTTGTACGATCTACTTTTAGTTCCCACAAACCAATAAACCGCTACAGTCTCAGTTACTCAACCAAGAAAGGCTGCTTCCACAAAAGTCTTTGTATTTTAAAAGCATATTTGTTGGACTCATCTCTGATGACACAGAACTGTACCTCAGGAGCTATTGAGCACACACGTTTCAATCACGGTACTTCAGCGGCCTTCGGTGAAGCCATATCTCTGTAACACGCCAGCAATACACGTCCACGTGAGCCTCATATCCGACGAGTTAACGTGTCCGGCTCGGGCGACGAAACGCCGAGAGCCCCCGATCTGTTTGTGTTGCCTTACTTTTAGCACTGCTTTATATTGTACATTCATGTAGGACGAAATGTTCCAATGCACACTATGCAAATTAGGGATGTTGCAGATATGAGGTAATATGTATTTTCTTATTGGGAGCGGGTATTTATGCTTTTGTGGGACTGTTTCTATTGCCTTTTTTATTTTCAGAGGTGGTACTTGAGATGTTGGGGGTTTTTTTTGGGGGGGTTGCAGATTTTCCTCATGCTTTCATTAGGAAATAAATATTTGGGCTTTGCTTATGTTTATAGTGGCTGTAATGGATTTAAAATATCACTACTGGTAGAGCAGCAGTCGTGCTACTGTAGTCTTGTTTAAGAAAGAAATCAGACATAATCAGATGAACAAGTGCAAATTCCCTTTATCGGAGTCCAAATATTGGACATGGGTTTAGTTCCGTATGCTAATTACATAAGATGGTACAGTTTTTAAAGGTCTATTTTGTTACAAAGCATGCATATTAACTTAACTCGCTAGGAGGGGTACTTGTCAACGCTGCTTGAATTGAGCATTTGATTCACACGCTTGCCTACGTTTTAGAATGGATTCATGCAGGAATGACATAGGACATGAATTATAGAAAATGTATTGAAATCACATCAGAGCTCTGTTTGGGTATTTATAATTTATTTTACACGGTGGGCTTTCAAGAGTTAGTTCTATAAAAAGTCTCGTCTCTTCACAGCATCAAATCTTCTCATTTCTATTTAGCCCATAATGTGCACGGTTACACTTGATGCAGTGAAGATTATGATGCTCGTCTGTAAGGTGACTACAAGCCTCAGTGTCTGAGTCAGATGGTGTGTATGACTTGTCCAATGTAGTTTTTGCAATTATATTTCATTCAGTCACAAAAATGATCTTCTGCTGTGGTTTGACGAGTCTTTAAATTATTTTGTGGACAAAGGGCACGAGCACTTCACATGGAGCACTTATATCTCTCTCTCTCTCTCTCTCTCTCTCTCTCTCTCTCTCTCTCTCTCTCGCTCTCTCGCTCTCTCTCTCTCTCTCTCTCTCTCTCTCTCGCTCTCCCTCACCCCCTGGTGATTTTGTGGTTTTCCCCTTACAAAGGAATGAATGGTCTATACTCTACACTTTTGTTTTATTACACAGATGCATATTCAAGTGTATATACATACAATACCAGCCAAATGTTTGGAGACACTAACTCATAGTTGGTTTTTCCTTTGTATCTATTGAATTTCACTTAGGTACAACTTTTACAACCTGAAATATGCAATGATTTCAAGATTTTGAGCTAGTCCAAACATTATTACCGACTGAACAAATGAAAGCTCAAGGTAACTCCTACACGATAACAACCATCCAATTGTAGCTTTAGCATCAGCTTAGCACCCAAAGACTTGCAAGCTGTCAAAGTTAGTACATCCATCAAAGCTACAATAGATGAGTTAATGATAAACGCCCCTGCAAAAGAGAAAACTGGAGTAATCAGCCTTTGATAAAAAGTATCCTTGCAACATGATACAAAAGCAATGTACATCCAACACACACTCATCGGTGATTTGCAATATCTCTTCATCACATTATAGTGCATACCATACTTTTTTGCATATGGTTTGAGGACTTCATTAGCATGTGTGGTCTTAACAGGTAGACATTTTGAGCTGATTGAAAAAGGAAGTTAATTGACCCCACCCTGAGTGCATATGAGTCTATTTGAGTCCCCACTAATGATCTATATCTCAAGCCTTATTCCAGGGGCGAGACACGGACAATAAATCCTAGTTAGACTTTGTCCTTCCTCTTTTCATTGTGCGACAGGGTACATGATGGACTGTGTCTAGCTGCCATACAGTTTTTTGCCCCAGCCTTCTCCACCTCAATTCATCTGTCCCTCAACCCAAACCTCTCTCTGCCCTTTCCTCCTCCCTTTGCCCCTATACAAACCTGCCTCATCCATCCCCATCCTCATCCATCACACGTCCTCTCATCTCCCCCCTCGTCTTTTCTGCTAACCTCCATCTTTCTCCTATACCCTTCCTCTGTTCTCTCCTCTCCTCCCTTGATCCTCAATCACTTTCCCCCACTCCTGCCTATTGGTTAGAATTGACAACATAGGGTGTGACCATCTTTCAGACAAGACTTGTCAATGCAGAAGTTTTTCCCCGTCTGGCTCTTCACCCATCCATCCATCCATCCATCCATCCATCATTTATCTTTTCATCCATTCCTCCATACAAGAACCCCGACATCTTCCGTCATGTTTTGTACCATCTAAAATCCAGAGCTGTCCTTTCTTCCATTCATCTTTGTCATCTTCTCTTTCTACTGCTGCCGCTTCACTTCTATTATGACTACGGCCAAAGTAACCCATGGTACCAGAGTCACTCACCCATCTTATGGTCCATCTGTCTATCCATCCATTTATTATATGATAGTCCATCAATCTGAGGATTCATTTACCCTCTCTGAAGCTCAATGGATAGCTGATTCTGCTGATTTATTAATCAGATAAAGCGGAATCACAATAACTGCAATAATATCAAGAATTTATACAATCTTAATGGAGGAAAAGGTAAGTAATATCACTCCTGGATTTGCTCCATCCTTCATTCTGCTCCCAGATGACTTTCTCCCTCTCATCTTTTTCCCAATTATCACTCTCTGCCTCTCTCTCTCTCTCTCCCTCTGCCTTTGTGCCTTTCTCATTGAGCAGACAGACACAACAAAACAAACTCTGGCCATGGTCCAGCCAGGTGGGTGAAGGAGGAGAGATGTCTATGTAACAAATGACACAGTGTCAGAACCAGGAAATAGCCTAGCAAGACCTCCGTGTGTGTGTGTGTGTGTGTGTGTGTGTGTGTGTGTGTGTGTGTGTGTGTGTTTGTGCATGCACCTTTTGGGTAGGTTTCTATCATTCAGTTTGGGGAAATGGTATTGCACGCTTGATTACGCTTCAGCTAGTCAGTGAGCCACTATATTCTGGCAAAGTTCGACCTTTCAGGGCCACCACAGGTATATAGAGACAGAAAAAGCAACAGTGGACAGAGGTGAGTCTTACAAAGACACAAACAGATTTGTAATCAAATGAATGTGAGCCCAATCTCACCACTATTCTGAGCTGTGTCAGTCAGAATTTTAACTCAACTGACCTGCTTAAAAGTGTCCATGAACCTTTAATTTGACCATTTTAAGCAGTAGAAGATCATTAGAAGAAAAAGAAGCACCAATGCAGCACATGGAAAGCCATGTGGGAGTTCTCCATTTCTGAAATTGATGGTGATTTGGAAGCTTTAGGCATCCATTTTTAGGAAGCTAATAATACTGAAACTCAAGACACTTCCTGTCAGTGCCAAGAGAAACAAATCAAAACAGAATGCTTCATGATAGAAACAAAATCGATATAGGTCGACACCAGTTGTCAGTGTAGAGGTCATGCACTTATAACCTACATTTACGCAGCGTTAAAACTGCTCGAGATATTATCCTAAATGTTACACTGAGTGATACTGAGTGACTAGATTGTGAGATGAAACCATTGGATCTCTAAGTGGGGCATCTGGAACGGCTTAATCTGTACCCTACGTATGTGGCCCTAAACATCAAGTGTGGATGAGTTAGCTGCTAGCATGTGCATAATGATGTAGGCAGTGGCAGACAAGAAATTATCTTTTCCCCAGGGCAAC
>OMLC01066775.1:0-15299 GCA_900302585.1 Regalecus glesne | reverse complement strand
TTCTTATCAACTATAAAAGTATGTAGCTTGGTTGCACCCATGCCTCCTGCCTCACCCCTTCCTTGCATGGTCTGACTTTCTT
Source organism: Regalecus glesne (assembly GCA_900302585.1). Lineage (NCBI taxonomy): Eukaryota > Metazoa > Chordata > Actinopteri > Lampriformes > Regalecidae > Regalecus > Regalecus glesne. Next base: position 15,217 of record OMLC01066775.1, on the reverse strand, counting down.
TGTCTCTCCCTCCCTACAGTTCCTTTCCATCCACTATTTCCTCATCCCACAAAACCCCAACCTCCCTCTGTCCTGTCAATTTCCATAACATAGATTGATTGCACTCATTGTACATTTTTCAGGTGATTTGCTGGTGAAAAAAACATCTGGGCATTCTGGCTGAAACTGGGCTGTTTTTGCTTGAAAGCTGCACGTTGTTTAGATGTCAATCACAAAAGGATGTGAGTCAGTTCAACTGGATCTGAAGTTTATTCAGAAACGTTTCGTCACTCAAACAGGTGACATCTTCAGTCTGACTGATCCAGTTGAACTGATTCACCTCTTTTTGAGATTCCCATACCTGGATTATTGAGTATCTTTCAAGTCATTTAGATGTCCATATGTAGCCAGGTTATATATGACTGCTCTTTCAACAGTATTTCGATGACAATATATCTAAGGGTGGCATGTTTAACAAAGACGAATAACATACCTCATGTTAAAGAACACAAGTCCCCCATTACTCAAATTTGAAACAGTTATTTCATGACCATGGGTATAAGCATCCCATTTGACACAGTCTTTCCCTGAAGCAAAACAAAAAAAGTTAATTTCTACGTGTTGTGATTAGTCCATATATTGAGGGGGTGAACACAGACCTGGACAGAGTTTAGGCGATTAAGGTCGGGAGCCCCGCCTGGTGCCCCGCCTGGTGCCCTGTGGTGGGATCAAACTTGTAACACCTGGCTTGCCTTTTCTTGGAGTGCATGCTCTATTGCTAAGCTAAACCTCAGCAAAAGAAATGTAAACAGATTCAACAAAAACACTAAACTTGTGAGATGTTGACTTTACAGTGCATGTGTGATGTCCATGCTAAGTCAGACATAGTAGATGTTTAGATTAGCTATGGTGCTCAGTGGGTAGCCCTCTGTATTGTTAGCCAACCCATTATGATGCTGGGTTCCTATCAATAACTGTTAAAAGTAGGTCTTCTGATATCTAGTCTGTCATTGGACCACGCTGATGTAATCCCAAAACTACTGTTCAATTATTCTTGATGTTTTTGTTTTATATTATTTTACATGGAGTCACTGAGTGGAGCAACATGTACTGGAGCAGCATAGCTCAGGATGTAGGGCAGTCATCTAATAATCAGAAGATTGGCGATTAAATCCCCAGTTCCTCCAGAAAGTGTGTTAAAGTATTCCTGAGCCCATCACTAAACCCCTAAATGCTTGGGACAACAGATAAAATGAACCTTTTAACTAAATCTGACATATTCAGAGGGGCATAGAGTGGGTAGAGTGGTCGACTGGCAATCGGTAAGCTTACAGGATTGATCCCCGGTCCTGCATAGAGCATGTCGAGGTGTCCTTGAGCAAGACACTTAACCCCTAACTGCTCCCTTAGCTCCATATGTCGGCACCTCACTGCTCCTATTCAATAGGTTGGGTTAAAAATGCATTTTTTTATGGTGGCCTTAGCAATGGGGTCACAAATAAGGCCAAGCAACTCTAATTGAGAGAAATATTGTCTGCAGTAAATGCTATAGGTGACGATTTGCACCCCACTGACTATATCAGAAAAGACAACAGAAAATTTCAACAAGAAGGAAAAAATTAAAAATGCACCGCGCCAAATCAGACCAGTGTTATGGCCACTGGTGGAAGTACGGGCCTTCTTCTTCTCCCAGGCTTGAAGATCAAACAGATAGTTACCCACTCTCTGTGGGGTCACGGATCTGCCATGCCACTTGCCTATGCCAGCGTCCATTGGGTAAAAAGCAAAGAGACATCATGGACAGGTCACTTGTCCATCTCAAGGTAAGGATGGGAGATCAAGGCCGGATACCCATCCTGACACCCCATGGTGGGTTTGAACCCACAGCCCTGGTCTTGTTAGCCCCCAAAGTGCATGGTCTATCCCTGAGCCACTGTGTCAATGGACAACATTGACCCATATTTGCTCAGCTGCCCAAGCTCCTGAGGAGACAATCTGTGCCTGCTGGGGCCTGATGGGCTGCTCTTGATGAGGCGGAAGTGGGACTTCAATTTTAGGGCCAAATTGTGTAGGACCTCACAGTAATGGATAATCTGGCTCAACTTTACTAGCTAATACAGCAATTCCTCCAGTAGCAATCTCCCCCAGGTAGCACCAGGTCACAGCCATCTGCCCCTATGTAAGGGTTACGTCAGCTCAACCGTTGAGCAGACACGGCCATTCACATGTTGCAGTTTGTTTGCTGTGTGGTCTTGGGGTTGGTAAAGGAAGTGAACAGCCATGGTTTCAGGGCATAGCCATTGTTTCCTAATAATACATGGATTACACCAGATGGTAGATTACCAATTTCTTAGCTATCATAAAATAGATGGGGCAATTGGTCTTACACAGACAGCTCCAGCCAGGAGCTAATTTCTCAGATTACTTTGTAACAGAATGAATGAGCCGTGGCTTGACCCAGGCCATCTGGCAATAATGTTTTTCAGTATCATTTACACATCAGAGAATATTTTAATGTTGATGGATTGAAAATGTTTTCAATTAGCAAAAACGAATTCAAATGGGGCGGGATGGCTCGGTGGGTAGATTGGTCATCTGATGATCGGGAAGTTCCAGGTTTGCAGAGAAGTGTGTAGAAGTGTCCTTGAACAAGATGCTCGTTCCCTAATTTATCTGTGCTGTGATGGATTGGTGACTCTTCAAGGGTCTTTCCTTGACTTTTTCTCAATGAGAACTGAGATAGGCCTCAGTTCCCCCATGGGGATACGGGACGCCTTTATCACTACATGGGTGCAGTCGATAGCACCCATTCCATTTGGAAAACGGTTTCCACATTAAAATACAGTTTAACGCTGGTCTGGTCAACAACATTGTAGGGGATTCAAATGTACCTCTAGGATAGGCTGATTATGCTATCCTATATTTTGGGAATCATAGGACCGAGGGTGAATTTGTATATCCATGCCCTATCTGCCAGCTCTCACTGAAAGTTCCAGTTGAGAGAGAGACAAAAGACAACTCAAGTCAATTTTATTTGTATAGCCTATTATCACAAATTAACAATTAGTCTCAGTAGAATTTACATTAACACAACATCCTGTCCTTAGATCCTAACATTGGATAAGGAACAACTTCATGTAAAAATCTTTAATAGGATGAAAATAGGAAGAAACCTCAGGGAGACCTACAGAGGAGGGATCTCCCTCCCAAGACAGTCAGCCATGCAATGGATGATGTGTACACATAATAAGACATTATTTACAGCATACCACATGATCAGATAATAGAATTATAATTGAATTACAAAAGGTAAAACAGTAAAGATAATAACCTCCTTCATAGTGAAGATACTAATCAATGAATATCTAAAATTCAAACACGCCAGATCAAGCCACTGGGCCAAGACCTATAACATGTCGAATGTGGACAAATGGACAAATGGACAAATGGATGATGATCTTTAAAAGAGGTGGGAATAGCAGTAAGCAACAACGGTCTGAGCATCATAGTCCAGACCACCACACTGGCACCAATTACTCATCTCCTAGGTTCGTCCAGGTCACATACATAGAAAATGAAGAAAAAGAAAACATCGAGTGACATTCATTCAGGAAGAAAAACTAGATGAGGGCACAGCTTATATTAGTCAATACCATATGCTCTAACTATATAATGTCGTTGGCAGAGAACAGTACTTGGTAAACTCATTGAGACATAAAGCCACTCACCATGTGGTACAGATTATAAAATACATAATGTAAAATCACTATTTATGAGTCAAGGCAAAAAGATGTGTCTTACGTTGAGATTTAAGGAAATCAAGACAGTGTGATTGTCCGATGTCAGCAGGCAGGTTATTCCAAAAGATGGGGCCCCAAAAAGTTAAGGCCCTGCCAACTGACTTTCTTTTAACTTTGGGCACAGAGAGGAGTCCTGTATTTTGAGAGCGGAGAGCATGAGATGAAGCATACGATATAAGGAGATCTAACGGGTATGATGGAACAAGCCCATTCAGGATTTTAAAAGTTAGTAGAAGTACCTTGAAATCGGATCTAACATTTATATAAAGCCAATTGAGGGAGGAGAATTGGTGTAATTGGTTCAAATTTTCCAGTTTTAGTTGGAATTCTTGAAGTGATATTTTGAAACATCTGAAGACTTTAAGTGCTAGCATGAGACAGACCTGAAAAACAAAACATTACAGTAATCATGTCTGGATGTAACAAATGCATTTATCAGCGTCTCTGCATCAGCCATAGAAAGGCAGTATTGAACTTTAGTAATATTACACAAGTGCAAAAACGCAGTCTTGCCGATTGCTTTGATACGCTTATCAAAGGAAAGGGTGGGATCAAACGGAACACCTATAACTTTGCCTGCCTTACTTTGTAAAAATCACAGAATTCTCAATCGTTATTGATCAAAGAGGTCCCAAAGACCAATGTATCAGTTGTATCTGAATTTAAAAGCAGAACATTTAGCGACATACAATTTTTCACAGCAGCCAAGCAGGCTTCCAGGTTATTCGGTTGAGTAGGATCATTAGCTTTAATAGGCACATATTGCTGTGCATCATCTGCATGGCAATGGAAATTAATTCCATGACAATGTGCATTTTGACAATTGGCAAATTATAAAGAGAGAAGAGTAAAGGGCCAAAAACCGAGCTCTGAGGTACACCATATTTAACATCAGGGAAGTCTAATGTGATGTTGTTATAACCGATGCAGTGTTTTCTAAGAGAGAGCTAAGCTAGAGACACCACAATTACAACTTATTCTATCAATTTACATATCTTGATTAATAGTGTCAAAAGGTGCACTGAGGTCCAGCAGAAGAAGCACAGAGATGCAATCAGAGTCCATAGCTTATTGAAGGTCATTTACCCCTCTGGTTAGAGCAGTTTCAGTGGAGTGACAGGTCCTAAAGGATGATTGAACAGGTTCATATAAGTAGTTTTCTGCTATGTGGGTCAAAAGTTATTGATACACAACTCTCTCTTACACTTCAGAAAAGAATGGTTAAATTAGAGACTGGGCGATAGCTTTTAATAGACTCTGGAACAAAGGTGGAGAGAACTCTTAAGGTGATAGGAATGGTTCCACTTCTTGTTGGCTATTCCAACACAGGACTCAACTCTGTACAGAGATAAAAAATATGGCTCCTAGAAATCTAAAACAATCATCAACCAGTCATCATTTTGGACTAGAAAATCCACATGATCCCTGTACACCCACTCTTGTCTTGGTCTCCCATTTTCAAGGTCCTCAAACAGTGCTAAAATAGCCATTCTGCACCGTTATGCATGAACATTAATGCCTCATTTTACATGGAGTGATGTTTCAATTAATTGGTCATTAAGCGTTATACATTAGTGGCCCAACATTGTACGTATTCTTTCAGGCTAAATTGCCTAAGACTATAGACTTAATTTACTGATGTACATTTCATTCCAATTGCAGACCAATGAAATTGTGATTTGTTTTGCATGCAGGTTCTTCCTTTGCCTTTCAGGCACCATGTTACCGTATCACACTAAGTCAAAGCATAGCATTCACATGTTTTCTGAACTGCAGAGAGGTATACAGATTCTGCTTCTGAGTCTTTTGTCATGAATCTGAAACAGTCTATACACAGCCATATGTTTTGGAGGTAGTTTGTATTTGTGTGTATTCGACCCCAGCATGATATAAAGAGGAAAATAGAAAAGGGTGAGGATATATGGCTACAGGATCGTAGGCCTTTGTGTCTCCTTCAGCCTTTGCATCCTCTCTCTATACATACACCTAAATTGAGAAATTCTGTAGCCATAGTAACAGGGAGAAAACAAGAGCAAGTCCATCCATCCATCCATTGTCCACCACTTATCTGAAATCAGGTCATGGGGAAACTGGAGCCTATCTAAGTCCTCATTGGTTGAAAGGCGAGGACACACCCTATACAGGTCACCAGTCTACCACAGGGCAGAGCAGTTAGGGGGAACAGTGTCTTGCTCAAGGGCACATCAACACGCTTCTCTTCAGGTACGGGGATCGAACCTGCAACCTTCCGATCGTCAGATGACCACCCTACCCACTGAGCCATGCTGCCCCTTAAACAAGAGCAAGTGAAGAACAAAAATGAAGCCATGGATTAGGAAAAGAACAAAAGAGAGAAAAGAGAGAAAATGAGACAGGGAGTACCTATGAGGCAGGGACTTTCAATGACAGCAGACAGTGATAAAGACAGACACACCGTCAGAGAGATACGTAGGGGGAGTATGAAAGAAACATAGGGGAGGATGGAGGAGGAAAGTGAATAAGTCAAGGTGGGACACAGAGGCAGTCATCTCCTCCACCACCTGACCCTCAATCAATGACAGGTCCTTTCCCACTGAGTGGAGAAGTGGGCCCCTGAGAGGACTGACATTTGTGGTTGACAGGTCTCAAGGGAAGCAATTTCACAGACACCATGTACCACTTCAAGAGCCTCCATTTACCAAATGTTGTCCCCTGGGATCATGTAGCATCACACTGATATTTCATCATCCCGGATTGACCTTTTTTCTTCATATTTTACATCTGTGCTCATTGCAACACCATCTCCTTGTTTTGAAATGAGATAGGTCAGTTGTCCTTCTACTTACACAACAATAGTTTCTGATACATGTCACAGTTCCCAGAGAAGGGCCCAGAAAGCACAACTCAAGAAGCAGATGTAAAAGTAAAGAATATAACCTCCACCCCAGAGACCCCTCTGGACATCCCACCAGGCAAGTCAGGATGGCATTGAAGGATCTTGAAGATGTGGAAGGTGCTGGTGCACTACTGTGGGGTTAATGACTGGAGAAAAATACAAATAAAAAAGATAAGGAATGGAACACTGAATTTGTGGCCCTTCTTTTCAGGTTCTAACCATGAAGAAAGTTCCAAGTGAAAAGCAAATTTCATCGACACAATGTGTACCAGGGTGCTGTGGAGCGCCTCCAAGGAGAAGAGTGGAGTGAGCCCTGACCTAGGTGTGGTGGTAGCGTCTGATGTATGCCTAAATGGAGAGGGTACTGGCTTCTTCTTCCTGTCATGGGAAGAGTGGGGGCTGATAACCCTTGGAGCACTTGAAGGGGGACAGTGCAGTGAAAGAGGCAGGGGAGTGTCCTGGGCAAATTCAACCCGTAACAGCTTCTTGGACCAGGAGGATAGAGGGTGAGATGCAATGCACAACAGAGGACTTTCCATCCGCTGTTTTTTTTTCTGTTCCATTCAGACCTTGACTGTAGATGAAACACCAAAGATAGACTGGCCCTCAGAAATAAGTAAAATTCCTCCCAGAAGCATGGGGTAAACTGGGGCCCCCGGTCGGGGCCAATATCTCCAGGGAGGCCATGGCATGATTTACACCTGTCAAACATGGTTTAACAATAATTATGCTTCAATACGGCAGTGGAAAGCTTGACCAGGGTAATAAACTGGAGACATTTTGAAAAGTGGTCAGCAGATAGAATTACTGTTACCTTGAGATAGAGGCAGACTGACGATGAAGTCAATGGATATATGGGAGCAAGGTTGATGATTTCCTGATGGGGGTTGGAGGAGACCCACGGGGCGTTGGTGGGAAGACTTGTGTTGGGAGCAAATGGGACATGTAGTCAAAATGTCCTGTGCCACAATATCCTGTGTGAACTCCTCCATGGAGGAACACCAGAAACACTTACAAAAGATGCACTGGAAGCCAGGGTGTATGACAGATGAGAGGATTGCCTCCACTGGAGAACCTGAGAGAAAAGATGGACCGTTCCAAAAAGCAGTCATCTGAATGGTTATTGGGTGAAAATTAGACAAGTCATTGCATCGATTCTTCCACTGTCAAATCCATTGCTAGAAGTTCTTTGTTGCCTATATAATAATTATTTTCTCCAAGTGACAGCTTTCAGAATAAGAAGGCACAGGGGTGCACCTCTGCCAAGTATTGGGAGAGGATGCCCCCCCCAACCCAGGCTGGAGGTGTCCAGCTCAAACACAAACTGCGTGGAGGGATCAGGGAGCGTAAGAATGGGGACAGAAGCGAAGCGTTTCTAGAGCTCATGTAATACTGCCTCTGGAGAGGGAGACCAGAAGATAGGACTTTTAAGAGAGGTCAGGACTTTGACAGGGACCGCCATGGAGCTATAATTCCATCTGAAGCATTGGCAGAAGTTGGTATTCTGAGGAAATGCAGTACTAGCTAGCTGGAAATAGGCCGATACCATTAGATTGCATTACATGGGACATTAATGGGTCCATTTGGATGCTTACACCTCTGACCACAAACCCCAATGAAAGCTCTGGGAATGAACCGACATTTTGCTTTGGCACATAGTTTGTTCTGGTAGTGTCTCTGTAGGACCCGTCATGTGTATCCCCCATGCTCTCATAGTAATCTGGAAATGACCTAGTTATCCTCAAGATAAAGACAAATATGTGTAGCATGTACTAGAGTATGTCATTCACTCAGACTTGGAAGCCTACAGGGGCATTGGCCAGTCCGAAAGGCATGACAAAGTATTTGTTCTGTCCACTCGGAGTGTTAAACACGGTCTTCCATTTTCAACCCCCCCCCTCCTGAATATAGACCTAAATATAGGCATTTCTAAGGTCCAGTCTAGTGAAGATAGGGAAGATAGTTCAAAAGTGGATGAGATGAGTTGGAAGGGGTGCCTGTTTTTTACCATCATGTCTTTAAGTCCTCGATCAATGCATGGATGTCATTTTGGTCTGCATAAGAGAACCCAGTTCATTGATTGGGATGAAGGTGGACAAATTAGGCCAGTTGCCAGAAACTCGCTGATGTATTTCTGACATGGAATACAACAGACTGTTGAGGTAAGAAGTTCCAGGGAGGAGGTCTATGGCATGGTCATAGGGTAGCTAAATAGGCAGGGATATGGCACAGTATTGGTTGGAGGCATCCTTCTTCAAATACAGATATTCAGGTGGCACCTTAGACAGGCTTACAAACTCAGTAGAGGGAGAACCAGGGATACAAAACATGGCAAACCTCAGGATGACAGTATGACGGTGCTCATTCCAGTCAAAAGTTATAGCAATCACTCAGTCAATGTGGGGGTTTTGTCTAGTTAGTTATGGGTAGCCCCGACGTGGTGGAGGCTGAGGGGCATAAAGCAATTCAAATGACTGTTTTATGATGGTTACCTGATATGCTAAAGGCTTGTGTGGAGGGTATCACTGACAAGGAGATGGCTGTCAAGAGCACTGGTCTGATTAAGGGATTCTAAGGAATTCTGCAGGATGTCCAGTTGAAGGACCAACTCTGAATCAGGAAAAATGGTGCTCATCTCTTTTTCTATGAAAAAAAAAAAAGTTTGGCGCTCATCTCTGAGTTGATGAATACAGCTCATATGCGTGTCACCATCCAGAAGGAACTGGGAATTAATTAATGGTCAGAAGTGCATTTCAGGAAGTTGGACTTGGTTCAGCAGCTCCCTGTGGATTAGCCCCTCCCTTTTACTGGGATGAATGCACTAAAGTGTCCATGTTGATCACAGTGCTGACAGCAGTACTTCACCTAGCACACTACTGCCATTCCAGTAGTGTGGCTGGCTGTCTGATGACTGAAGAAGAGTGGACCAATGCACAAGATATTTTGGAATGAACCTCTCCCTCTTTTTGTCTTATGATTATCAATATGTATATTCAGTTCCACATCATATAGATTGCTGGATAACTCAAGCGCAGGGCTGAGCAACATTATCCAGAAAGGGCCAGCGTGGGTGTAGACATCTGTTCTAATCAAGTTGTTGAACACCTGAGACTACAAATCAAGGACCCTAGCCAAGACTATTGGTTGACTAAAATAATAAGGTGTGTCACTGCTTGGTTGGAACAAATGCCTGCACCCACATACACACTGATGCTCTCTGAATCATGTGGCCCGTCCTTTTTAAAGTGGTTAGTTCATCTTTGATTTTGTAAGATAAGCCACTGTAAAAAGTGTCATACAGAGTTCAACTTGTGCGACCGTTCCAAATGTAATGGTACACTGAGCCACTCATCTCTCCAAATCACATATTGACCATCACATTTGAGTAAGCAGCGATATCTACAGAAACATAATTTGGTTGCATTTTGGTGACCCCATATGGGGACCCCATTGGCTCAAGCATCACCTGGACCTACAAAAAGTATCAATGTTAGTGCATTGCATCGAAAATCCATTGACTTGTGTTGACAATTTAGGAAACATCTGGTCAAGGCTATTCTCTCTCAAGTCTAATTCCACTCTCGTGTTCCAAGTGGATAATCTGTAAACAACGACGGCACCTGGATGAGGAAGTCTTCATAGGACATATAAGTGAGCAGCCATCAGTCAAACAAGAAGCCCCGAAATAATAGGTGTAAATCATTCTCAGAGGATTTAGCCTTGGGTTCTGGAAGTTAGTAAAGAGATGCCTGAAGGATCATGAATATAAGTTATCAATAGTTCTTAAAAGAACTATATAAATAGTAAGAAATATTTATTTTTAGCAATGAGGAACAGAAAAGGTGAATATGTATCAATTTGAAGGCGGTGCGTAACCATCTCTTATGGGACTTTGTAAATAACAAAGAGGTTCCCTCCTGGAAAGATGAGAGTTGTCATACCGTATTATTTAGTCTCCATTTCTTCCCTTCAGGAGTCTCCGTCACGACCCTTGTTTTGTAATGTCTGCCTGGTATACTGTCTGTTATCTTCTTCCTTCCCCCTCTCTCCCAGCACTCTTGGTTGTCATCTGCACACCTGCCACCCATTAAGCTGCTCCTCTGCAATCAAGCCTCCTTCCCTATAAATAAAAGGGCAGCACTGGAATCCCATGCTGCCGGATTGCTTGGCTTCCTTCTGATTCATGTCTGATCTACAGTTCGCTTGCACAAGGCCCTGGATTTTGACTACCTAACTTTTCAGGATTTTGTACTTTTTTTTTTTTCTAAATTTTTATACCTTTTCTTTCCCACCCGAATTCCCTAAAGTTGTCTATTGCTGGATCAGTCGCGCTTGTCGCTTAATCGCAAGTGCCCGGATGACCCAGTGCGGGACACTAGCGAACCTTGAACTATTTTATACAACCAAGCCCTTATGGCCATGTGACGCTTTAGCCAAGTATGCCCCACCAACTATGGACATCCGGTCATGGATATAAGCAGCGCAGCTGGGATTCGAACACCCAACTGTATGAGACAGAGATGCACTAAACATCATCTAAACCTGGTGCTCTACTACTTGGCTACTGTGGACCTCTCCTACTTAGAACTCTAAAGAAATCACACACAATAACATTAGATATGACCTTGGGTTTCTTCATCAGCTCACAGCATAGATGTTGGACTACCTCATCAACCACCCACAGTTTGTGAGAACACCAGACTGTGTATCTGACATGGTTATTTGTAGTGTGTGTGGGGGGGGCACAGGGAATGGTACTATTTTCATTCATCTTCCCCCTCTACACCACAGATTTCCCTCATAACTCCCCCGCCTGTCACCTAGAGAAGCTCTCTGGTGATTCGGCAATTGTCTTCCTCGTCACAGATTGGGATCACAAGGAGTACAGAGAGACAATTCAGGTCTTTGTTTACTGGAACCAGTGGAACCACCTCCAGATTAATGCGAGTAAAACCAAAGAAATGGTGGTGGATTTTCGCAGGTGCACACACTCCACTCTGACACTGGGCACTTCAGGCTCTTTAATCAGCACCGCTCCCCCAATATAATTACCCCAAAACATGTACAGCAATAACTAACTACAATATACTGGATAACTAACAATGAATGCAATCTGTCTACCTGTCCATACTGTATATAATGTAAATATTCCCTACCCTGTTTAATCTTGTCTGTGCTAAATATTATTTCTAGATGTGATATAGGTTAGTGTGCTCTACACTGGCTGCTGTTACACCGCAATTTCCCCCGGTGGGACTAGTAAAGGAATATCGTATCTCTTATCTCTTAAACATCTAGGGAATGGACATTGAGATGATGAGATCCTACGAGTACCTGGATGTTCAACTCGTCAATAGACTGGACTGGACTGACCACTCAAAAGCATTTTAGAAGAAAATCCAGAGCAGACTGTACAGTGGTGGCACCAGACATCTTTTATGGAGTGGTCTGCTGGGGTAGCAGCCTCTTGGGTTCCAGACTGCTTACTGCTCCTATACAATCAAAATGTTCACTTTTGAATTCAGATAAAATGGAGATGTTGGTCATTGGCCTTACTAGACACCAACACTTCTGTGATCAAGTATCAATAGCGATTGTGTGATTTCACAAAGTAAGGCAGCAATGAATCTTGCTGTTCCGTTCGATCCCAGGCTTTCCTTTGATAAGTGCTTTAAAGAAATCATTAAGACTGCCTGTTTTCACTTACTAAAGTTTGATCCTGCCTGCCTATGGCTGACACGGAGACGCTAATACATGCATTGTCTACATTCACACTTGATTACTGTAATATTCTCTTTTCAGGTCTGCCAGATGTTAGCACTAAGTCTTAAGATGGTTCAAAATGCTAACTAAAACTAGAAAATTTGACCATAATAGACCAAATCTGCTGTCCCGTCATTAGCCTCCTATAAACAGTAGATCTGATTTTAAGGCGCTTTTGCTAGCTTTTAAAAATCTGAATGGGCTTTTCCCATGATACCTGTCTGACCTTATTAAACCATACATTCCATTCTGCACCCTCTGCTCTCAAAATACAGGACTCCTCTGTGTGCCCAAAGTTAAGAGAAAGTTAGCTGGTGACAGGGCCTCTCCTTTTCAGGCCCCATTCTTGTGGAATAAGCTCCCCACTGCCATCAGATAATCATACCGTCTTGATTTCTTTAAATCTCAATGTAAGACTCTCCTTTATACCGTGACTTACAAACTGTGATTTTACATTATGTGATTCATAATCTGTATCGCATGGTGAATGGGTTTCTGTCTCTATTAGCTTACCAAGTACTGTTCTCTGCAGACCACATTTTCTAGTTAGAGCATATGGTATTGACTAATGTAATCTATGCTCTCATCTAGTTTCTCTTTCTGAATGAATGTCCCTCAATGTTTCCTTTTTTTCCCTTTTCTATGTATGTGACCTCAAACGAACCTCAACGATTTTTGGACTGTTATTGTCTACTGCTATTCCCTGCACTTCATCATCCATCTGTCCGTTTGTCCACATTTTGCATGTGATAGGTTTTGGCTCAGTGGCTTGATCTGGCATCTTTTTATTGTAGATGTCCATTGATTAGTACCTTCACTATGAAGGAGCTTATCATTACTATTACTATTTTTCCTTTTGTTTTAACTTCTGTTATTCTGATCATGTTGTAAATGCTGTAAATTGTGTCTTATTCTGTGTACACATCATCCATTGCACGGTTGTCCATCTTGGGAGAGAGATGCCCCTCCTCTGTTGCTCTCCCTGGCGTTTCTTACTATTTTTCTACGTTTTTTTTTTTTTAAATGAGTTGTTGCTTATCAGATGTGAGGATCTAAGGACAGGGTGTTGTGTTAATATAAAGTCCATTAAGGCGAGTTATTTATTTGTGATAATGAACTATGCAGATATAATCAACTTGACTTGACTAGGATGGGTTAAATGCAGAGAACCAAATCCATCGGCCTGTGTCATATGGCAATAAACCAGCATTAAATACAATGAAAAAATATCACTAGTTTCTGATCCGTCTTGCTTGAGAATGCTCTTGTTTTTCTTTTTTTTTTTTAAATTTTACTCCAAAAAAGTTTAAAATGTGTTGAGAAAAAAAACCCCAACAGACTAAAGTGGGAGAGCTCAGTTATGGAGAGGATGGAGGTAGAAGAGATGGTCTGTCATGATACTCGGTGAAGCGTTAAGGGTAGCTCTAACAAGCTCCTACCTCTTCGATCACAAAGACCAAATTTAAGGTTAACCCTTGTTGGGCTTACAGAGAATCAAATCAGGCTGTCAGTGCCTACTGTTGAGCTGGCACACCTTCACACAAAAGATGCTAGTGGATTGCATGAATCAAATTTATCTTGTCTTTTCAACTGTCAGAGCAGCCTTTCATACAAACTTCTTTACAACCTCAATGTACACACTCCTCTCTTTGTGTTCTTGTAAAGTCATTTGCTTGGAGCTCGGCTGCATGTTGTTGATTGTTAGTCAGGTTTGGGGGTAAAATGACATTTCTTATCTCTCCGGGAACCACACGGCAGACCAAAAGTGTCCCAGATAAAATGTGATGAAATTAGCAAATCTAAAATAATAAGGAAGATTACCAGGCTCTTGATTCATAATGTCTGTGCAAAGTAAACATGCTTGTTTTTAATGGCACGCGTATCAGCAGCGTCTCTCACTGTGTTTGAAAGATGTTGGAGAAGAGTTGTTGCTTTTTTTTCCGAGAGGGCTGAGGCAAACGTAAAGTTAACAGAGGCGTAGAATTAAAGAAACTCCAGTCAACAGCTGTTGGGTTTTTTCACCCACTGGGAACATTAAGGCGGATGAACGAGGCAATGTGGGGATTTTTTACTCTCCCTCAAAAACTACTGACAAGATGCTTCTGAGCAAGGCACCTAATTACCAATTGCCCTAACGGCGCTGCTTCGTTGCCATCGATAAAATACGAGCTAAATTCGACAACTTCCAGGAGTTGAATAGAGCGGCATAGCTCAGTGGGTAGAGCGGTCGCCTGGCAATCGGAAGGTTGCAGGTTTGATCCCCGGTCCTGCATACAGCATGTCGGGGTGTCCTTGAGGAAGACACTTAAACCCTAACTACTCCCCGAGCACCAAATGTTGGCAGCTCACTGCTCCTATACAATAGGTTGGGTCAAAAATGCAGAGAAATCCAAATGTCCCCTTGAGGGACTGGTAAGGGAATTCTTCTTCTTGAACTCCATCATTGTGAAGCAGGATGTTGCTCGGTAAAACTATCTCCCGAGTAAACAAACATTAAACCTTCAATGTTGTATTTTTTTTCTATTTCCAGGTAGTTACAATTGGAGGCTATTTGTCAAACTTAGTAAAACACCGTAACACAACATGGGTTGGTGGTAGGTGAATGTTACTGTTTTGTTCCTAGTCTGCTCTTTGGCCTTTTTAAGGTTCCCTCCAGCATATCTGTCCCCCATGGCTCCCTCCTCTTCCTTACCCCGTAAAATGTTTTGATTGACCCAAACCTGGGGTTCACAAATATGCCTATAAAAGTGGCCATCTGGTCCACCCACCACTTGCAAGAGGGAAATAAGGAAAATGGTGC
>OMLC01066770.1:15105-26742 GCA_900302585.1 Regalecus glesne | reverse complement strand
TGTTGTTATTCTGATGTAGATATTCCCATGAAATGAATAGAGTTTTAGAGGAAAAAAATGAATGACCATTTTTCCTAATAGTTAATATCTTCTGTATTTTTGTAAGCTGCCCACCAACCTGAATGTAATATAAGTTCTTAACTGATTGATGAAATGTGTTTCCTTGAATGAATACTCATGCTACAACCACAATCTTGATGACACTTTGTTTGCTTCATAGTGCAGTGTCTGCACTGCAGTATGTTGTGTGCCAATTGTATTCGTCAAATGGTATTAGGAATGTGCATAGCTTTACCTCTCAAAGCTCCAGATGTGTGTGTAAATGAAGGGGTTTGGGTGGTAGTTCAGTCGCATCCATATTTACCTGGACTCAGACTTCTGAGTGATGCAGGGTGAGACGAATTATCTAGAGGTTTAAACGGGTGTTGCGCAATGTTCTCTTCAGTGCGATGTTAATGTATATGCAATATATGAATGTAAATTCTGCTCCCTGCTTGAATATCCTGCTCATATACTGTAACGATGTGTAAAGAAGTGTGTAAATTGTACAGTGCAAGTGTATATTAACATAAGCCTAGCTACATCAAAGCACTTCATCATGCAATTAGTCAAATTAAGTTTTAATGTTAAGGGATTATTTTTACATCTATTGCCTAATCATGTCTCTTTGTTGTTTTTTTTTGTTTGTTTATTCTTTGATACAGACTGGTCCAGATGCCATTCCACAATGTGGATAGGTGTGTCTTGAGCTCAGCTTGGCAGATGTAGTATTTACATATTTCTTAAATAACTAATTATGCAACATACCAGCTTTTCTGTTCTGTCATTTCATTGTGAGAAATCAGATAATTTAAGAGATAAAGTAAACATCTCCTTTATATATGTAGAGATACAGTGGACTGTTACTTACTGCTACACTTTTCTATCGGTATAAGTCTCTTTTTTTCCTCCCCTTTTGAGCAGTTATTGCAATATGAAAACCCAAATCATTCCTGTCAAATAAAAGCCCGTGAGCAGCAAGAGTCTATTTTGTATCGTGTTCTAAAACTAGTTCTCAACCAGTTCCTCGGGTAACACCTGTACTGCTGGTTTTCTGTTCTGCTAGGCTACTGACTACATTTGCCTGTTCTTCCAGCCTTCAGTCAGTGTGGTTTGAGACAGTCGATGTGATTTTTAAGGCAAATAATGCAGAGAAAAAAATGTAGTTATTAACAGAAGGAGTTGTGCTAAAGGCTTCATATATACCTATGAACTTCTCCTGTTTCGGTCACCTACTACTAATGCAGCCACCAGATCATGCTGATGTTACTAATGTTGTAACTGGTTTATCTGTGATGTATACTCTAGTAGGAACAGGCTCATTACAATCTGATCCAAGATGTCGTCAGAAAGCACAGTGACAGGAGTTAAGGTAATGCATGTATATTATTTCAAGTCAGAAAGACAAGAATTGTTTTCTTGCCCATGATTTGAAAATTAAAAATTCTGTGAGTACAAACATATGAAACATACCCTTGAGATCACCACCACTTTCTGCTCAGTCACTTTGCCAAAGTAAAACTCATTCAGCAACTGCCATTCCTCCTGAAACAGAGTGTGCAATGAAAACAGCAATAGTGGTAAAAGTAATAAATCTTTTACATTTTAACCACAGCTTGTTGAATCATGCAAGTTGAAAGTGGAGTTTGACCTCCCTGCTCGGAAGGATAATCTTCTGGACAGTATCGGATAGCAAATTGTTTTGTGGTGATAAATGGGTGAGGCCGCGGTATACTGCTGGGTTTTGACCATGCCGAATCACTCTGGTTTTTCAGGCTGGAATGAAGCGCAGAGAAAGAGTACACAGTCAGAGGTAAGTTTAATGAGCAAACATTACTACCCATTGTGTGGCCTAAGAACTTTCATACTCCGTGCAGGGCTAAAAGGTACATGAGTTTGTTGGTCTGATTTTCTTTGACACAGCTTGCTTTTTTTTGATAGCAGAAGTATTAAAAGGAGAATGCTGATAAACAACAGCCCATTTTGATTAAATGACCACCAAGTCTTGGATCATTATGTGAATTTCTACTTTCTTAGCAAGTTGAACCGATGTGATAGCAATGATTGATGTCTCTTTCCATATTCTGTTAAGACCTTACCAATGTTTTCAAATGATTAACACTTTATATAATCAAATATGATGTGCTTTGTGTTTTCTAGATTTTTTTAAATCAAATTTACTCCGTGCCTGTGCATGATCTCTGTAACTTTGGGAGACAAA
This sequence comes from Regalecus glesne, assembly GCA_900302585.1. NCBI lineage: Eukaryota > Metazoa > Chordata > Actinopteri > Lampriformes > Regalecidae > Regalecus > Regalecus glesne. The sequence goes on along the minus strand of OMLC01066770.1, from coordinate 24,482 downwards.
CTACTTTGCTTATATTGTTGACATCCAGGAATTTAACCGTATGTTTGCCAGACACAAGATGCAATCAAATCAAACTTAAGCATACTAAAAGCCCAAATTTAGCATCCCAGATTTCATATTGATAATTGTGTTATAGTGAGCCTCTGAAAGCTCGCCATAACGCTCACTAACACATTTAATTATGTACCTTTTAGGGAATGCTTGCAAATGTTTCTTAGAAATGTTAGTACATGCAAGGGTCATTTGTCCAATCACATATAATCACCACTGTGTGCATTTTACTTCAGGAAACCAAATTTGTTTGTTACTGAGAAAATCACAAGACTGTTGAGCTGATGGAAGGCAGCCATGGGACGGCTATGCCTCCTTTCCCAACTGCATCCCCAGGAGGCCCACCTACCCTGGGTACTGCAGATATAGTGGTGCTGGTGGTCTACTTCCTGCTGGTGTTGGCCGTGGGCCTCTGGGTAAGCACTGGTATCATCCACACCCTGTCTACTTTAAATACTATTCTTTTCCATATCTTGGTTATCAGCATACTGTTGTCATTTCTGGGGAAACCGACTTAATAACTGTATTCTCACCCTAGATCATCACCTAATAAAAATGACTCTGCACCTGCTCTTTCAAGCTGCAAATGAACATCTATTAGTAAAAACCTGTGATGTTCATTACAATCAGTATGGGGCTTTTACAATCAATATGCAGCAGTAAAATTATGAAGATTCTTTGTTCAGCTCGCTAAATCAAGGACACTTGCAGGTTAATCTCATGAATACATTCTACATGAGAATTGTAAAACAGCCTTTTTATGTTGGTTGACCTGAATCAGGAATCCCAGCTACCATCTTTCTCTACAATTATCAGTAACATTATGCATGTTTCTGCCAGTCCATGTGGAGGACCAACCGCAGCACAGTGGATGGATACTTCCTGGCGGGAAAGAGCATGACCTGGTGGCCAGTGAGTAACCCCACAGAAGTTCCTGGGTTATGACAAATGCACTCACTCGGATCTCACTTACGCTGAAGGTCTCCTGCTATTTACTGCTGAAAGTAAACCAAAGCCTCAATTCGAGCCTCTATGACCCAGAACAAATATGTAACTATTCATAAAGTGAAATGAATGAATAATTGATAACATGTCTTGTCAATCTTTAGGTGGGCGCCTCTCTGTTTGCAAGTAATGTTGGCAGTGGCCATTTTATAGGCCTGGCTGGTTCAGGAGCTGCAGCTGGCATTGGGGCTGTCGCATATGAATGGAATGTAAGCTGTTTCATGCAAAGACAGAGAACATATAGGATACCATTGATTGGAGATATAATTTTGAGTTCTCATAAATCAATATTATCATTAGAATTTTTCCGATTTGATCACTATTAATAATTTGGCCACAACTCACAGGGTGCTGCTACTGTTTTTGTGTCATTGACAGGGTATGCTGATGGTATTGCTGCTGGGATGGCTGTTTCTACCCATCTATATTGCCTCTGGGGTAAAACAGAAACACACAAGCTGTCTCACCCATGTATTTATGCACATGCCCACATGTGCATGCATGTATGTATAGGATCTGTCTATTCCCTCTTAACAATGCTTCACCTTTATCCCCTCCACCAGGTGACAACTATGCCTGAATATTTACAGAAGCGATTTGGTGGGAATAGAATCCAGTTATTTATAGCCATCTTGTACTTATTTATTTACATCTTCACAAAGATATCGGTGAGTGGATTCATGTTTGCTCTCTGGTCCATTGAATATGTGCTGATGCTGTCTTATGATGAAGTGTGTCTGTCCATAACTTTGCTTTTGCATTGTTGTTGTTGTCATTGTTTTTGGGGGGGGGGTTGTTTGAGTTTTTCTTCCTTATATCTCTCTCTCTCCCGCTCTCTCTCTCTCTATATATATATGTATATATATATATATTTATTTTTTTTACTAGAAAAGCACTATATAAGCACGAGTCCATTTACCATTTGTGTACACTACATGTCACTATATATGTGTGTTGTCAATGTGGATGGGGTGTTTTTGGTTATTTTTATATGGGTACATTTGTGTGGGTGGATCGGGTATTGTGTTTGCAGGTGGACATGTATGCTGGTGCAGTTTTCATTCAGCAGGCTTTACAATGGAATATCTACCTAGCTGTGGTGTTGCTGCTGTTTATCACTGCTCTCTATACTGTGGCAGGTAACCGATACCTCTAATACCACATACGTGGACATACACACACAAACATTTTTTTCTCCGCATTACTCAACCATTCCCTTCTAGTCAGCAAAAAAATTTACTACTGGCTAATTTTTAGCCAAAAATGTGTTTCACAGCATTTTAACCTTTCCCTGGAAGAAGCAACAACAAGCTCAGTTTCTTTCTCTGTCTGTGACATGTCGTCTTCTGTGTTAAGGCATTAAAATACTACATATATTGTTTGTCATCCCAGGTGGGCTGGCTGCAGTCATCTACACAGATGCGGTGCAAACTGGCATCATGCTAATAGGAGCTCTGACTCTCATGGGTTTCAGTAAGCCACCATTAGCAAAACACCCTGCGTACTTTGATATCCAGTGCATGAAGTCCCCATATGCCTGACTGTGCTGCTGTTCCCCTGGCTTAGGTTTTGCGGAGGTAGGTGGATGGAATGCTCTCCTGGAGGGTTATGCCAAGGCTATTCCCTCTATACGTGTTCCCAACACCACCTGCGGTATCCCTCGAGATGATGCCTTCCGGCTGTTCAGAGACCCAGTGAACTCTGATCTCCCCTGGCCTGGGGTCATTATTGGCATGTCCATCCCTTCCATGTGGTACTGGTGTTCTGATCAGGTATCCAAAGGAGCTTTCTCTGAACTCCATAAGCTTGGTAGTTTGACAGCTGAATCAGACTCATTTGAAGTCATCGCCTGCTGAACTGCTAAATTGTAACGTAAAAATTCCTCAATAATTCTCCCTGCTACATCACAATGGCCTGTTTCCAGTCATGCATGTACACTCAGAAACGCACTCTTTCATGACCCAAACCAAGGTTCATATCCAACAGGGGTTAACCCCAACCTCCTTTACACTTACCAGGACATGTACCCTGCCCCTCACATTGCCTGTCAGCACTAACATGCAGACGTACATGCTCGAGTCTCACCTTAAGCATGGCTCATATTCACCCTCTTGCACAAACCTACACACACTGGTTCTATTCTAAATAGTCTTTCTCACTGACTTGCTCTCAATTCAAGTGCTTTGTTTTTTGATGCAATGTGCTAAGTTTGACTGATTCATTGTTGGTGCTGAGAAGGGGCTTTCATGATTGCAGGTGATAGTGCAGCGCTCCCTGGCAGCTAAGAATCTGACCCATGCAAAAGGGGGCTCTCTGCTGGCTGCGTACCTTAAGATTATGCCCTTCTTCATCATACTGCTGCCTGGCATGATCAGCAGGATACTCTTCACCGGTAGAAGATGCATTCATTCATTGCAAAATTAGCAGCTAGTTTTAATTCAGTATATCAGCAACGTTGAGCAACATATGAATTGTCACAAAAACTTCTAGTTGATCACCTGATGATTGATGGGGATAAGCCTAATGATTAGCATCACAAACCTCTCTATTGAGGTGCAATACTCGTATACCTGCATATGCAAGATGTCCAGGTTACATTTGATTTCAGGGTAGCTAGTTTTCCGAAAGTTTCAACACAAACATTTAAAGTGCTTTGATTTACCAAGAGCTATTACATCTGATGGACAAACATGGAGCCAATGGCTTATGGGTATTATTGCCTGTTAATCCCTTCATGTTGGTATGTAGATGAGGTGGCATGTGGGGACCCTGAGGTGTGCACGGAGGTTTGTGGAAACCCAGTGGGATGTTCTGACATTGCGTATGCAAAACTGGTCATGGAGCTACTGCCCTCAGGTAAGAGATCCCCCCTCCCCCCTTTTATACCTTGCCATGGGGTTTGGCTTTATTTTTCTATGAACTCTCTGACAGTTTCATCTCTTTTCTTTTTTGTTCAGATTTACAAACAGTGTTATGTTGTCTTGATGCATGCTCAATAATCCAGGTAGGGAAATCACAAAAGAGGTGAATCTGTTCAGCTGGATCAGAAGTTCATTTCAGAAACGTTTCGTCACTCACCAGGTGACTTCTTCAGTCTGAGACTGAAGAAGTCATAACTGAGTGTTATGTTATTTAGCCATCACATTTTCTGTCACAAGGATGGAATGAAAAGTGAGACAGTATTGTCAGATTAACCTGACCTTAACCCTGTTTACTCTTGACTTGAAGTGTGGGTTTTTCTTTTTGTTTCATGTATTGAGCCTGCACATGTGCATATTACACCTATGTTGGAAAATTATGTTTCACTATATGTGAATATCTACTTTGAGATGTGTGTGTGTGTCTGTGTATTTGTTTGACTGCTCCCTGTCCTGCTTTAGGTCTGCGGGGTATGATGATGGCGGTGATGATTGCAGCTCTCATGTCATCCCTGACCTCCATCTTCAACAGCTCCAGCACCATCTTCACCCTGGACCTGTGGAGGTACTTCCGGGCCCAAGCCACTGAGTGGGAGCTTATGATCGTGGGCAGGTACGCTCTCCACCATTGTGATTATTGGCAGTTAAATAAGATGCATATCTTCACACATAGACTCACTTGACAGGTCAAACATTGGAGACTTAAATTCGTGGGTTTCGATTAGTACCCATTATTGCTTATTATACTTGATTTATTGAATGCGATTCTTCATTCCTACCTCTACTTATTTTATCTATCTATCTATCCAGTAGAACAGAAAACTAGCAATACTAGCAGTACTTGAGGATCCAATTAAAAATCCAAGAAGTTTCACATTGTTTAAAACACGAATGTGATCAGTGCGATGATTGGTGAGGTTTTTGCAGAGCTGTATAAAAAGCTTTCTTTGTGTTTTCCTAATGTGTGTGCATGTGTTTGTGAGAGCATGCTCTACAGAGTGTTTGTTCTGGTGCTGGTGGTAGTGTCAGTTTTGTGGATTCCTGTGGTCCAGGCCAGCCAGGGGGGACAGCTCTTCATCTACATTCAATCTATCAGCACCTACCTCCAACCGCCAGTATCCATCGTCTTCCTCATGGGCTGTTTCTGGAAGAGGACCAGTGAGAAGGTAAAGTTTTGCACCGATAACCCTTTCAACTATATTTTCTTTAACTGAGGCAGTTTGGATTCAAATCACTCATGGCTGACGGGTAAGAAGCAGCAGAAGGATAAAGGTAGGGATAAAATAAAGTGCATCAGACTTAGTAAATCTGCAGGTGTGTGTCGGTTCGATCTCTCCGCCCATTCATCACCCCTTCTCTCCACCCCCCCCATCTACAGGGTGCATTTTGGGGCCTGGCCCTTGGTCTGTTGGTGGGTTGTATCCGGATGGTGTTGGATTTCATTTACCCTAGTCCTCTGTGTCACGCAGAGGATGAGAGACCAGATGTGGTGAAATATGTCCACTACCTCTACTTTTCCACCATGCTGTCTATCTTAACCCTGGTGGTGGTGGTAGTGGTAAGCCTGGCCACTGAAAAGCCCAGGCCAGAACAGGTGAGCACACAAGTTCAAGTTCATTATGTCACATGCAATAAAATGCATATTCCCTGATTTTCTCAGGCTTTAAAACATTATGGAAATAATAACAAAAACAATATAATAGAAATCTCATAAAATAATAAGTCACTGGAAGTTATCTGAGGTGCCTACGGTTCATTATTCTGACCATCTTGGGTTAAAAACTGTCTTCGAGGCAGCTGGCTAGAGCTCTGATGCTCTGAAAGCATTGTCCTGAGGAAAGGAAGTAGAACAGACTATGTGCTGGGTGGCTGGTGTCCTCCATTATAATATGGGCCTTCCTTCTGCAATGGGTTGTGTACATGCCCTAAAGCTGTGACAGTGTTCCTATGATTTTTGAAGCTGTTTTTACTATCCTTCTCAGTTGTTGGTGGTTCTGTTCAGTCAGCTTCCAGTAAGGATGCAGTCTCTGGTAGTTTGATAGAAACTGACCATGATTTTTGGGTGAATTCAGAATTTTTAAGACACATCAGAAACTATGGTCTCTGATGCGTCTTCTTAATGACACCACTGTTGTTAAGAGTTCTGGAGAGGGAGTCTTAGATTGATTAACATTGATTAATTTTAGATTTAAAAAATCTAGATTCTTGGTAGATTCATAGTAGTGTTTATTGACCGTTTAATAAGAAATTGATCTATTTATTTGTTAAGAAAATATCTACCTCTAATTATCCTTTTTTGTTAATAACCAGCTGACCAAGTAAAAGTTATCATGGTGTAAAATTGCAAATATCCATCAAACTCTATGGAGAAATCTTTTTTACCCAGTTTTTGAAAAGTCACCATGAAAAAATGGCATGTCTTTTTATGTTGAAACAGGTCAACCGCCTTACATGGTTCACAAGGTTTGGCCCAGCGCTGAACCACAAAGAGCAGCTCAGTCAGGTGTTCACGGTGGAAAAGAGCGGGGCAACACTTGAGGAAAAGACAACAGGGCTGACAAGTGAAGAATTAGTGGAAAAAGAAAAGAGTGAAGGAACAAAGTGTCACCAGAGGACAGGTGGGGATCCAGATTACTTTTTTCCTCCCTCTTCTTGATTTGATGGTTTAGTTTGATTGGACATGAGGTAAGAGAGATTAGTGTTCAGGCAGCTATACACATTAATTCAGTACATAACCCTCAGTTGTTAAAATTGAAATTCATGATTTCATTGATCTATCCCGCCCTCTGGTGATTAGAACTACAAACATGATGGAGGAGTGATTATCACTTGTGTTTTGTCGGCTCAGCAGTAAACTGGTCCCATCCTTATAGAGCTAATGCAGGCAATCCAATATATTGCTGAGTACATAAAACTGGATGGGAATATTGCTCTGTTATAATATTGATTGTAGAACTGGTAGATTATCTGTACAACAGAATCATCATCAGATTGTCTTCATGTTTCAACCCTTTTTTCTGTTTAAGTAGGAAATTGGTACAAGTAGGAGCTCCATTAGGATAAGATAGCTATTAATTAATTAATAATCCTGGATTTCAGCTTCATTTAGTCTTTCCTTGTCAGGACAACAGCAAAAACAAGATTTCAACACGGTCTGTCCTAGTTTTCATGATCTATCTCTGTCCCTCTGCTGTCTGTCTCACAATGGATGAATAGTTGTAGGATGGAAAGTTTATTCTTCCCCTGTGTGTCTTATTGACCAAATGAACCACATCTGATTCTCCTTACCTCCACTGTTGCAGAAATCCTGCCTCATCTGCCACCCCAGTATTTTCTCAATAGGATTTTTCTTTCTCATCCCATGTCTTTCCAGACTCTGCTTGCTCCTCCATGCAGAGCCAGTCCAGGCTAATGTCTGCCCTCTACTGGTTGTGTGGGATGGAGAGAAAGAGGGAGGGAGAGAATAACCTTCCTCCTCCTCCTTTACCTGAGGAGGCCTTCTGTTTCCTGGAGGAGGAGCCATGTCTAAGACAAGCCATAAACGCTAACCTCATACTCTGCCTCTCTGTAGCTGTCTTCATCATTGGCTACTGGGCTTGATGGTCAGCACATAACCAATTGCTCACTGCAGGAGGTGGGACTTGACTCTCCTTTGATAGATGTTCAAGTGATCTGCAGGATGATTTTCCTCCATATATAGACTTCTTGTCAAGACTGCCTAAACGGAGACCAAGGCAATATCAGTCTCTACATATTAAGAGGGTATGTGTAGAAATTAATCTTTATTATTTGTTTCACTGTCAAAAGGGACTATGTACACTGTTCTTTTCTGTCTGAAAGCTGTGATACAAGAGTTTACACTAACTATTAGTTAGCAATCATTGTGTAAACTGATGATCATCATTTTTGTGCCAGACCAATTTATATCATGTCAAATTCTGTTCAGACTTAGATGGAATATATAATAGCGATGTTGACTAAAATCACAACTTTACATTTTTGGATACCAAGAGAATGTGAGACTTTTACACCCATGTTTACCTGACAATAGGTGTAAAAGAGTTAGTGACTTTGTAAAACTTGAAAACACATCCCCAAACTTAGACTTGTTAGCTTACATAAGCCTCCAAAAATTCCCAGGACTGGCTTCAGGTGAGGAAAACAAGGTAAGTCTAACTGGGAGACGGTTTTAAACTTTCACACGCATTTCTGTATAGAAGGAAAGGGAAATTTTATAAAATGACAACAGAGGAGAAAAAGCACTCCAAGGGAGAAAAGTTCAATGATTTCTGTTTAATTGTTATCAGAAGTTATATCACCGAAGCTACTTTTTTCGATAGATATGAACAAACTTGGTATCATCCACTTGTGATAAAAAAAAACAACTTGTTCAACTTGTTTGGCTTCTAAACAAAAAAAAGCTAAATAAAAGTGCAGCAAATAAAGGAAGCAACAATCAAAGTCATGGAAAATATAGCCTAGTAAAGTTTTGTCAATGTGATAAACATATTTTTAGCTCTAATGAAAATGTTTTGTATGTATGTTTGTGTCTTTCAAAAGAAGCTGACTGATCCCTATTTGCTTTTCATTATCTTCTGTCGACTGTTGATTTTTTAGGAAATTAATATTCATTTTACTCAAATTATGTTGAGCAATTAGGCTGTAGTATCTTCGGCAAGATTAATCAAAATTTTTGGAATTAAATAAAATGCAGCTATCAAACAAAGCTACGTTTGACTGCAAACACATTTCTTTCCTAATATGTTGAAGTGAGGTAAAACAAACCCAACAGAGTTTATGACCTTGGTAGTGGGCAGGGTACTTTGCAAAAGAGATCCATTATAATATACTGCACTCTTTCCAAATAACATTTGGCTATTAGCAACTACGCTATTTGCACATATCTAAAGCATTATTTTCTCTTCGGCCCTCATTGAGTTTAATAATATATCTTTGGTCCTTTGATCGTACAGGGCTAGGTCCAGTATGGTCCTAAAGTCCTGTACACTTATATAGCAGTTATAAAGAGCACCTTTAACCCAATTCCATAACCTTTAGCCCCAAACTGATAAAATATATCAAATGCAAAACACTTCACATTCTATTTCTGTGAAAATAAGTTTTGCCAATTTTACTTGAGGGCCAAAAAATTTAACATCTCCACCCCAGAAAGTGCAGAATATAAAATACTGGTTCCTAGGTCTCTGTGTCCAGAGCTGATGCAGAGATACTCAGAAATCTCCTATGATGTCCGCATCTCTTTTCAGGTAAGCATTCATAACTATAAAGCTTCACATCGATAAGTTCAAAATATTACATCAGGATTGAAAATAAAGATCTTTCAGCTCTTAAGTTCAGTGGCGACATGGTTGGGTATATGGTTGCTTCATTAACAATTGCCAT
>OMLC01066770.1:0-15032 GCA_900302585.1 Regalecus glesne | reverse complement strand
ATATCAATCGGGGCTGTGCCTGAGTAATATCATTGTAAAGACGGGGCTTGTTTTAGTTCCATGTCTGAGAAATTCTGTGTGTGAAGATTAGCAATGATGACAGGGTACAGCTAATTTAAAGGAAACCATTAAGGGATGATGTCAGCATGACCTGTCCTCTTTACAGAATGGTGCTCTCCGTCTGGATCTCTGGGTCCATGAATACAGTTGAGGTGGAGGAGGACTCATGACCAGCAGAGCTCTCCCCCTGTTGGTCCATTGCAATCTCAGGGATGAGGGCTCGCCCAACCCCCTTTATAACCACGCCTCCATCTACACATGACAGAGTGAAAAGTTAGCAGTCCTCTTGGTTAAACGATCCACCTCAAAAACTTACCTCAAGCCATTAAAGGGATCCAACAATAGCCACACACAGACCATCTCAAACCAAACTAGGAACACACTTTGTCTCCATTGATAAGACACCAAGGATTGCCATGTTTGTCGAATTAAATATTAAATCTGTTTTTTGGACATTAAAATAATGATGCTATTGCTTTAAAAACATGTCTGTCTTCAAAGTGGTCTGGAGCATATCCTTGGTGTGCCACATGCCAAAAATCCTCTATTTTGTAAGAAGCATTTAATGAGGAAGGGAGGGGCAGAAAGTACCTAAAGTCCAATAGTATCTTAAGTACACCAGGTTTAGAGTCAGGTCGCTGGGAAAAGACCATTTTTAGCAGCCAAAAGCCTTCCCACCTCAGCATGGATGACTCACATGCATGTTAGTGTTTGCTGGAAAGCAGGGGTTAAGATGTTGTGTTAATGCACCAATAAATGCATGCGTGCATACAGGCAAACCATACAGCACATGCATAAATGAATGTATGCATGTGTGCATACTAAGCACATTCCAGAGAGCATTCTCAACCCTCTGCATTCTCCTTTTCCAACTAACAAGGAAGCAAGAGGCAAGGCTGCTCAGATCCTTACCATCACCTGCCTTTCAAATCTCAGCTTACAGGCAGGCCAGCACTTCAGACATCTGCAATATTTACATATATCCCATCATGCTTCACATCACCACAATTACATTTCGTGCACGAGGCACCAAAGAAGGCAGTGAAACTGTTAAGCTAGAATGGCAAGTCTTTTCCTCAAAGTGAAACTGGTTGAAATCACACAATACTAAGTCATAGTATTGGCAAGCGATAAGCACTGTGATTTCAATCCCTAAAACCCCTGAACAGAGACAACATGTGATGGCTCTTAATAATGTGAATTCACTAAACAAACAATATGACTGGTGCCCAACACAGACCCTTCTGAGATGAAAGGCTTTTGAGGAAGGGGCACCGCCAACGTACGTACCCGTTATGATCTTGGAGGCAGAACTGCACATGCCATCTCCATTGTCATTAGTGGGCGGTTGGGGGGGTGGCGGCATGCTGGGCCTGGGACGCGGTTTGGGTGCTGGCCGGGAGGGGCGAGGAAGAGATCCAGAGTGGTAAGAGGAAACAGGGTTGGAGAGAGGTCCATCATGAGGTGGAGTATCAGGAGGGGTAGGAGTGCCTGGAGGAGAAGACTCTGACTCCCCCTGGGTCTGGTGGGCTTGTGGAGGCTGCGGGGGTGGGTGGTTGGGAGCGTGAATGGGACTCTCTTTGCCAGAGTGTCGCCGGGGGATGATTGGCGGTTGGTAGGAGGAGCCGGGCATTTGGTTGGCGAGCTGCGACGCATACGGGCTGGCTTGTTTGGGTGGAGCCGGGGCCTGCTTCTTTGTGCCTGTACATTATAAAGAAGTTCAAAGGTGATGTCTGAATGACGATTTCTTTATGAAAAAGATTTCATGAGCACCAGTATAAAAATCATGACTTCAAAAGCAACTGCCTCATAAATGTTGCTTGTTAAATCCATGCTCTCACCTCTGCGCACCATGTGTGGACTGGGTCCCCTGGATCCGCCCTGGGAGTGGGGAGTGCCTACTGTGAGATGGGCTGAACCATTCCTCTGGGGTGGAGGGGTGGAGGTAAGGTCACGGGCTGGGCTATAGAAATACAAAGAACTCAAATGTTAGACAGACAACATCTTGCTCGAATGTTACATTTAACAAGCCTGTGCTTAGAGGATGCTCATGCATAGAATTCAAAAACTGTTCCACATGTTCATTCAGAGTTCACTTTCAAGATCATCACATAGAATTTAAAATACAGATGAGCATCATCACATGAGATAGTAGAAAGAGAAAAAAAACATGGAGGACTCCTTTCCATTAAATCATTGCACAGACAACAGGCTGCACAAATAAAACACGATTATTTGCTGAGGAGGTTGATCGAAAACTATCCTCAGACAAGCCACATGCAAAAACCAGATCAAATCGTTAATCAGCCAAACAAACAGCATGCCAGACAAACAGAGCGATGGGCAGGAAGGGAGGAAAATAGGGGAAGAAGGAAGTCAGGTTCATTGTGAAAATCAAAAAGTTCGATTTGGACAATCACACTATCAAAGATGGCGATGACAGAAAATCTCCGTAAAAACAAAGCAACACATAATTTCCTGAGTTACAATGCCGTGGTTTTTTTTTATTGTCAGGAATTAAAACGAAAGGCTGAGGACATAAGACGATGCACTTGATTGATTTACATTTATAAACTTAAATCAATTGCTGGTAAATGACAATTATATATTCACCTCTGTGGTGAACCAACAGAACGAAGACACACGGGACAAAGATGAAGACACAGATATACACATGTGCCTGCTGATTGCTGATTGGCTGAGAGTGAGTGGTGGGGGAGGGGCCTTGTCTCAGCTCACTCCTGGCTTACCTGATGTCCTCAGTGCTGAGCTGGGTTACAACCTGAGGCTGCAGTGTGGCTACCTGGGCCCCACCAACCTGATCACCACTTCCTCCTCCACCACCATCACCGCTACCACCACCAGCTGGGCCAGGCGGTTCAACCTCTGATCCCACAGACAGTGGCTGGGGCTGGGGCTCAAGTTGGGCAGGACCCCTGGCCTCCAGAGGGAGCAGTGGGGGTTGGAAGGTGGGTGAGGTTAGCTGCGGCTGTTTTCTATTTACAGTGCTGGTTCTACGCGGAGCGGGTTCTGGCTGTTTGTAAGCAGGGCTAGGGAGGGGGTGGAGAAGGGAGAGAGTTCAGGGAACATAGCACTGACGATCAGAGAGAGAGAGAGAGAGAGATAGCAGTAGACACCAGAGATCAAGAGATGGTGAGAGTGACACTTTCAGAGAATGATGGACACAGTCAGAGAAGGAAAATGGGAGAGTTGCTGCTTCCCAAGTTGAATGAAACCCCTTTCGGTAGAAAGAAAAGGGATTGAAAGTGCACATAAAACCAAAGTATCACGTGGCAGTGACCTTTGAACTAGAAGAACTTTGAGCCCCACTTGTTCTCCCTTGCAAAGAAAGATACAGATGCCACACCACAAGAGGAAAAGGCAACAGAGGAAACCCACACAAAACATTAAGCCAGCAACCTACGTCATAACCTAGGCTTTAATGGAAAGTAAAGGAAATTACACAAAAGTACAAGAAATTCAAAATCAGACATAATGGCAGACAAAATAAAATCAAACCAAAAAATTAAGAAACATTTTAAAGGAATAATTCGACATTTTTAAATTCCATCTTGTTTTATACTCACTGCCTGGTACAAAAGTAGGTTTTATTTTCAGTCATTTCCTCTTACAGGACATGCAGTCCCAGTTTTCCATTTGCAGTTCAATGGAATTAATGGGGGGAAAGAATCCACAATCCTCATTCATCACAACACCCCCTGCAGAAAAAAACACTCCACAGGTCAACCAAAGCTAACTTGATGCAACAGCAGTTTGTGATGGCGAATTTGAGGGCTCATTGTAAAACTATACAGTTTTTACTACTGAACTCCCTCAGAGTTTACTTTGCTATGCCTTAGTGGAGTGACTCCTGCAGGAAATTGCTTGTCGGCTGTATTGCAGGAAGTAGCATGACACTGCTCGACCCCCTGCAGTTTGTTTACCGACCAAATGGGTCAACGGACACTGCAGTCAACATGGGATTGCACTAAATCTTCCAACACCGGGACTACCAAGGGAATTCTTCCCTCTACAAAAATGACTGCACCTCAGGAGACCCGTCTGTTAAACTCCTACAGTTTGCAGATTACACAACCATAATTGGCCTTATCTGTGAAGGTGACGAGTCGGCAAATAGATGTGAGGTTGAACAGTTAGGCCTCTGGTGCAGCCACAACAATCTGGAGCTGAACACACTCAAAACTGAGGAGATGATAGTGGACCCCAACACTGCTCCCCTCACCATACTCAACAGCATAGTGTCTATGGTGAAAACCTACACAAATCTGGGTTGCACAATCTTCCAGGACTGAAGGTGGACATCCAATATAGACACAATCATTAAAAAGGCCCAGCAGAGGATGTAGTGATGTAGTGTCTGTATCAACTAAGGAAGGTCAACCTTCCTCAGGAACTGCTGATTCAGTTCTACACAGCCATAATCTAGTCTGTCATCTGCACATCCTTCACTGTATGGTTTGGATTAGCCACCAAACAGGGCAGGGACAGACTTCAACCTGCCCCTCTATCCAGGACTTGTATGTTTCCACAGTCAGGAAACAGGCAGGCAACATAATTGAAGATCCATCAAACCCTGCTCACAACATGATCCTTCTCTTCCCCTCTGATAGGTGCTATAGAGTACTGTACATTATAAAAAAAGATATAAAGAGGTTTTTTTCCACAGACTGTCATTCAAATGAATGGTTAAGATTACATCTCAACCATATAGCCCCACGAGTATACTGTACTGTATACTGGTATGCTGTCATGTCCATCTACCTTAGTAGTAGAGCACGCACCTTCAAGTCCGGCATATTGAGTTCATATCCTGCCATACGGCATCAAGAAAGGGGCATCCTGCCTTAATCCCCTATGCTTGATAAATGTGATGCATTCATTGCAAAGCACTTTGAGTGGTCACTACACCCCCCCCAAAAAAATCACCATATAAGAACAAGTCCAATTATGTAAGTAACTCACTGACATTTACTTCAGTATCTCTGATGTATTATCCACACTATTGTGCTTTATTGCCTCTTGTTTTGCTTGTATATGGTCGAGCCTTGTGTATATATCTGAGGATTGTTGTGTAGTTGTGATCTCATTCTATATGAACCACCTGCGAGAGCCACGAAACCAAATTTTAATCCCATGTAGTGAAAACCAACTTGGCCATTAAGCTGATTCTGATTGCAGGAAATAACTAGAAAACAATTTTAATTAGAAAAATGAACACTCATATACTCTATGATAGACTGCTGTGACATCATGCTAGCTTGAAGGATGGAGTGTTGTTCTTGTTTTTTTGACACTGAACAAGGATTGTGGATTTGTCCCCATCTACATGCATCAAACTCTAGACCAAACTAGAGCTGCATGACGATATGAAGAAAAGATGGATGACTGAAAACAAAGCCTACCAAGGTACTACCTGTGGGCTGACTATAAAATAGCAAGACTTCAAAAATCCAAAACTATTCCTTTAAATATGTCCCTTTCACTAATATCCCTTTGAAACAAAAAATGCGTACTGCTTGTGTTGATTTCCAACTTGAAGAGGTAACAATTGAAATGATCTAAACATTACACAACAGAACTGTAGTGTAAACATGACAAACAACAGCCACTTCTTTCTCATTCATTACGGGCGGTAAACCTGGGGGCCGCACGTGACTACTGCTCAGCTCTAAAGTTTGGACATTGCAGCTCTTCAGTGGGTGTTTCAGTGACCGTGATGGACTCATCAGCCACTACATAGAGAGCTGACACCGCCGTGCCCCGCGAGTCCTGCCTGCTCACTGTCTTGGGACGGGACGGCAGGGCCAGGGGCAGGCTGAGGCTGAGGTTGGGGCGGGACAGGTACCTGTCTTTGCGGGGGCTGTGATTGTCCCCCTCTTGCCCCACCAGGCTACCAGGGCGTCTCTTCTCTGGGCTGGGTTCGGGGTCTGGGGTCATTGGGTGTGTGGGCAAGACGAACATGCCTGATACGTTAAAGTCCACATCTGAAGAGAAGGAGGGAAAGAGACATAAAGGGGGAGGGGGTTCAAAAGGAAAGGGATGATGATTAATGATTATGATGTCCTATCACTCTTTGTTTTTAACTGTATCACTCTGACAGAGCGCCAAAGACAAAAACTATTCTTTATTCCATTAGCTATGCTTCTACTGACATAATGAAATCACACTGCATGTGATCATAATAAGCTCCTGGTAATTGCTAACTAAATAAGAGGAATACGAGAATAACAATGTTGCCATCCTTTACTTCTTATCTGTACAAACAAAAGAAATGCACGAAGAAGGAGGGAGGAACGCAGTGATGAGAAAAGAAGTAGTACCGTCGGGGAAGAACCAATCGACATGCTGAATTATGGCCTCTATGATGGAGACGACATGAACCGATGTAGCTGCTGCCGTTTCCGCCAGGTTCCTGGATGCAAGCATGAAGACAAACACCAATATAGTGAAAGTTGTACAGCCATTTTGGCACTTTAGCAACACCCTGTCTTTTTAAAGCTGAGAGAATCATACCATCAATTCATAGTTCTGGCTTTGCAGGAAAACAAAGGAAAATGAATACGATGTTCTCACCCCTCAGGCCACAGCAGGTTGGGTCCCAGTACTATGGCGATGTTACTGGGAGTCATCTTATTAGCCTCACTGTCTTGGGCCAACTTGGCCAGGAACTTCACCAGATACCTGCAGCACAACACTTATCATACCCTACATCTGTTGCAGCTGACAATTTGACATAGAATAGAATAGCTGAGCTTACCTGAGGTTAGCTTTGTGGGCCTTTGGTAGATTTTCACATATCATCCACAAGGCCTGCAACCTCTTGTCAGGGTCAGACACACTGAGACCAAGCACAAACACAACTTCAGATGTGTCTTTAGCAGTCATATGAGGTGTGTGTGTTTGTGTGTGTGTGTGTTCAAAAGGTGGAGATGACTTCAACTTAAGAATCCTCTTACTTGGAGGCTTGTATCCACTCATCAAACAGGCCAAAAGTCATGAGTGGTTCAGGAAGTTCCCTGAGGTAGGACTTCATGGCCCCTGGAGGATAAAGACAACAGAGGCAAGGTGAAACAAATGATCTGGACTCTGTGGGTGTCTTTTTCATGGCATTGTAAAATGGGCTGTACCAGCTACGGCATGTGGGTCAGAATAGAACTCTTCCAGCTGTGAAGTGGAGCAGTCCAGCGCTGCTTTGAGCTTCTTCAGCTTTGAAGCTCCAGCTGCAATTCTGAAAAGACCCTGAAATGACATAATGCAGTAAAGGAGAACGGCAGAGAAAGAGAAATATTCATTTTAATGTTTTTGCAAAAGCTCACTATCTGGTGCAGGTAAGACTTTCTCCTTTTCTGTCCCTTCATTTTCCATGACCGAGAACATTCCCTTGAAGAGCCAGAGGGTAATGTGCTATAGATTAAAAGTAGTGTTCTGTTCTCTGCTCTACTTTCAAAAGGCCAAGTTAAGCAAAGCCAATGTCTACTTTCTGTTCTTTTATTAGACAAGCTGTCTGGTTGAAGATGTGAAAAGGAGAAGTTGTGAAAACAAAAGCAATGCCACCAACTGAAGAAACTTGACAGAGGAACCTTTACTGTACCCACTGAGGTATCAAATCAGACACACAAACTGTAAAGCACCAGTTTTGCCTCTGCCTTATAGGACCTATTCAATCTTGCCCCCTAAGGGAGTCTAGTAAAACAGTCACATTTGTAGAGTATTATTATAGGTACATGCTGATAGCTAACAGATGCCCATGCAAAACCCACCACATGCACACACCCACATAGACACACACACACAGCTCTGGTTCCCCTTAGTCCTAGGGCTAACTGACCACAAATTATTTCAGACTGTACATGCCAATAGTCAGTAGTTCATCTACAAAGTGGCCAACATTACCCACATTTTCCACCAGATCACTGCATTATGGGTAATATCATGTGGCAGCATAGCTCAGTGGGTAGAGCGGTCGTCTGGCAATCGGAAGGTTGCAGGATCGATCCCATGTCCTACATACACCATGCCGAGGTGTCCTTGAGCAAGACACTTAACCCCTAACTGCTCCCCGAGCGCCTTATGTTGGCAGCCCTCTGCTCCTATACAATAGGTTGGGTCAAAAATGCAGAGAAATCCAAATTTCCCCTTGCGGGACCGATAAGGGAATCATTATTATTATTATGTTAGTCTGCATGCTGCTCCAGCAACATGATGGCCAACCCAATCAGCAAACACTCAGCTTTGGTTTATTTAAGTGTCACCCCCCCTCCCTTCCTATATTTTCCTCTTCGACTCCATAAGTACCTCCTCTTTCATGCCTGTCTCCAGCAGCATCATGACACAGGCCTCTAAGGGCAGGGCAATCTCCCGGTTGCTCCTCTTCAGGTGCTCCTCCAGGGCTGTGCCAAATGCCGGTTTCTCCATCCACGATTCTGGGTGAGACAACACGCAGACATCGACATGGCCAATATTCTATGAAAAAATCTCTGACCGAGGAAGGACATGAGTCTACTGAGAGCCAAGCAGATGGAGTGATGCACTGTTTGTAGATGATATTTAATGTATTTGTAGGCTATTCTGCTCGTCACATATACAGCAGCCAAAGGACTTTACAGTGAAGACACTAGTAGACCTCATCTAGTCAATTCATGTCTGCCTCTTAACAATGAGCATTTGACATATGAGGAAGAACAGATTGGATTTAAAATAAGATTAAGCTGATGTTCAGTAGCTCAGTGGCATAGTGTACCCGTTCAAACCCACTGCAGGGCATCAGGAAGGGGCTCTGGCCTCAATACACCAAGCTCCATCTAAGTCCATGTCCACCCCAAAATGTTGGGACAAATTGCGATATATAAAAGACCTCTCACTGTTTTCACTCTCATCTCATTCATTTTACATTTAGTCCTACTCCCTTCGTAGTCTTGCACCACAGAGAAAAACTGCTGCTGAAGTTCATGAGAGAAATTAACTGCCAGTTTCATACATGTCATATCCATCCATCCATTGTTCACTTCTTATCCGAAGTTGGGTCACAGAGGTAGCAGTTCTTGCAGGGGACTCCAAACTTCCCTTTTCCGGGCCACATCAGCCGGCTTTGACTTTGGGATCCCAGGCCAGTGTGGGGATATAATCCCTCCACCTGATACTTGGTCTCCCCCATGGCCTCCTCCCAGCTGGATGTGCCTGGTACACCTTACCAAGGAGGCGACTGGGTGGCATCCTCACTAGATGCCCAAACCACCTCAACCGGCTCCTTTCTACATAAAGGAGCAGCTTCTCTACTCCAAATCCCTCACAGATGACTGAACATCTCACTCTATCGCAAGGAAGATGTCAGCCACCCTCCTGGGAAAACCCATTTTTGATGCTTGCATCCACAACCTCATTCTTTCAGTCATGATCCAACCTTCATGGCTAAAGGTGAGTATAGGAACGAACATGGCCAGTAGATCGAGAGCTTCGCCTTTAGTATATTTATTCTATTATTTGGTGCTGTTTAAAGCCAATCTCCGACTTGCAGCGTCTCATTCACATGTTTTAAAGCAATTTGAAGCTTGACGTGTGAGAATAGTAAAGCGGTAAGTATAAATAAATCAGAGATGGAGAGAGGTTATGTTTGAGCGGTCTCATATGCACAGTTGCTTACCTTGCTGTAACCGGATGGTGGGGATAGCTGCCTCTAAAGCTTGCAGAGATCTCCTGTGGTAGTCTGCCTGTGCTTCTAGCAACTAGCGGTCACACACACACACACACACACGCACACGCACACCCTTTTATTAACAGGATTTATATCAAAGAATAATGTTGCCCTAATAAAATGTACAAAATGTGCCTTTCATTACTCACTTCAAGGACAGTCATATTAAACCCACCATGAGGTAATAGCATGCATAATCCCCCTCTTTGGAAGCAAAGTTGTACATGTCTGCAGAGAGCTGATCCTGTGGCAGAGAAACATGTATGTTAGGGTCAACAAAAGTACACACTCAAATCCTCTTTTATATTCCAGGAAGTCCTTTTTAATAAAGATCCTGATGATAAAACATGGAACCTTGAATTGAATGATCCTAATGAGCTGTACAGCAAGTCATGTCCTGTCTGGGCTCCTGTTACAATGCCTCCCCTGTTCAGTCTCTTCATCAGGTATTATCCCAAATTGATGAAGAGGCCTTGGCTGGAACTCAAGGCCTTTCTACCCCCCCCCAAAAAAAAAGGGCCACCGCAGCTCTCCCCTGGAATTTGGCAACAGATTAGAAGAAAGCCACTTTATTTTGTCATTGTAGGGTTACAATGAATTTTGTTCCCTGCATTCAACCCATCCTACTGTATCAGAGCAGTGAGAAGCTGCAGTTCTCAGGGGTCAACTATAATTCTTTTTCCTATTACCTTGGCAGGAGTATTAACCCTAACATGTATGTCTTTTTGTGGGATGAAACCCACGTGGGGAGAACACGCAGACTCCGTGCAGAGAGGACCTGGGATCACCTGGGGTTCAAACCCAGGACCTTTTTGCTGTGAGACAACAGGCCTTCCATGCCTCCTGTTATTCCCTAGGAAAAATACTATCTTCCCAAGGGCAAAATAATCAAACAAGCAATGTGTTGCCGGAGAGTGGCAGTAATATACCAACTTTTGAACTGTCCTACCTTGCATATTTCAACTTTATTGAGTGCCTCATCCATCTCATCTTTGAGAGAATCGGCCTTAGCTGCCATAGCTTGGTTGTTAGATTTCGTCGCCTGATACCACCTGTGGGCAAAAACATATGATTTGAACATACATCATGTATATATTATCAAAAATGAGCAAATAGCAAATTTATTTGAAAACATTCTCTTCATGACTAAAACAAAAATCACTGCAATGAATACAAGCTTTCGTTCAGATCACAGATCCAGGATCCACAGCTTCAAAATCATGGCGGAAAAATTAGCACGGAGTTTGGGACTGAATTGAAAAAGACACTGCTTTCTAGAAATCAGTGAGATGAGATACAAAGTATCCAACACACATTATATATTCTACGCAGATTTACATCAATACATAATGCAGATAAACTAACGTACCTGGCTTTGGCTGAATCATAGTCGAGGACCAGCTTAGCCAGTTGCTTTCTCTGTCTCAGTATGTTGGGAATGTCCACCTATAAGTAAGGAAAGGTTTATTCATATAGCACTGTAAAAAGACACAGATACAAAGGGTGAAATATAGAATATACAATTGTGAAAAAAGGAGTATATAGATAACGTTAATAAAATTAAAATTAAAAATGACATGGAAAGAATCAGATCAAGCCTAAAACCAACCCCAACAGCTCTATAAGGAGGCTTGCCTATAAAGATGTTTTTAGAAACCGCTTAAAACAGTCCAAAGATAAAGTGACCATGTTGTGACCACGTGTACAAAAAATTCAGTCTGATCAACATAAGGTGAGAAAAGTCTTGCAGTAAACAGTCTTATAGTTAAAACTACAAAGTACATCCACACATCTATCCATCATCAACCGCTTATATATATGTAGTCAAGTCACAGAGGCAGCCATTCCAGAAGGGGACCCCCATCTTCCCCTTTTCAGGCCACAGCAACCAGCCCTGGGGGAATCCAGTGTGTATGTAATGTATACAGATAGTACATACATACGCAAATTGTGTACTTGCACAGCACATACACAATTTAAACGAGGGACTTCCTGTATTATTTGCCAAACTACAAGGCCTGGTGGAATTTGTTCTCTGAATCTAACCCATCCTCTTGTATAGAGAAAGTGAGCACAGCTTCCACCTGGTGCTCGAGGAGCAGGTAGGAGCTCAATGTCTTGCTCAAGGACACCTCCACACAGTTTCTGAAGGAACTGGGGATTGAACCGCCAAATTCTGATAACTAGACGTTTGCCCTACCTCCTGAGCTATGCCGCCCCTACTGCAGTCTGTAGAAGTGGCTCTAAAAATATCTGTGATTTATTTGCTGCGTGTCTTTGTTTCTAAGGGCAGCAAAGCTCAGTGGGTAGAGGGGTCATGTGGTGATTGGAAGGTTGCAGGTTTGATCCCTGCACCGTATGAATCATGTCGACGATCCTTGAGGAAGACACTGTTCGCCCACCTGCACTGCTCTGTGATGGACTGGCAACATGTTCAGGGTGTTCCCCCCACTTTTTGCCCAATGAGCGCTGGGATAGCCTCCCCACAACCTGACTTCAGCTAAGCGGGTGATGGTGGATGGACCATCCATCCATCAAGTAACAAAGACACTATGTCTTTATTTCTATCTCTTTTTACCTCTGCTAGTTGGTTCAGAGGTTCCAGGATGTCTCTTTCAATTTGCATCTCATGTTGCATCAGTTCGGAGGCAAGCTTGCTCTCTGCTTCACCACACACATCCATCATCTTGCTGCTCACATAAGCACCAATGCAGAAACACACATGAAAATAGACACACAAGACAATTAACACACACATGAGGGGAAATGTTAGAGTGAGGAAGTGAAACCTTGATCAGAATGAGAATAATACTCATGTTAAGGGCCCTGAAGAGATGTATGTAACCTGTAATATCCCTTTAAATTTCACTAGTGTCTTTCTATATGCTAAAAAATGCTAATTGCTAACTCTTGTAACGACATTTGATGAAACTTCCTGGGAAAGGAGATGTCCCATGTTAAATGAAACGAACATTTCTGTCAAAGACTTGTTCGGAACTTTTTTCTAAACTCACCCAATCAGGCTCTCATCGCCAAGCTGACTGCCTCCATCCTGCATGGCCTGGCACAGTGCAGTCAACGGCAGCTTTTTCTGTGGCAAGAGAGACACCAGCAGAGTGAAATCATGCTAAAACAGCTACATGAAAAATGAGCACTGAACAAATTCAGTCTCTGTCTGTGATGCTGCACTTGTTGGGTTCCCCATCAGTGTTACAACTGTAAAGAAAGTCACCACCACCCAAGGTGATGGTATCCTTACCCCACACTACTGCCGGACTCCGCAAACACGGAATTTCCGCTGAGATTTGATTAGTTCGCGTGTATGCCTCTAGGTGGGGTCATCTTAGCAGTGATATTGCAGAAGTGGGCAAGTGTCCAATACAATTAGATTTCTCCAGAGTCTCCAACAACACTGAGCTAACTTGATCTTTTCCTTTTTTGTAGCATAATTTTCAGCTGGCAGGACAGACACTAACGACCGGGACAACCACCACCCTTAGCCCCTCTTTGATGATGCAACCCGGGGAGCACAGTGCCAATATCTTGTGGCCCTCCGATGAGATAAGCGTCATTGAGATCACACAAGAGCAGAGTTTTCAGGGTGGGGTATGTTTTAGGTTTGTTTTCCAGATATGAGTAGGGGCATCAGAGGAAAGGAGAACTAGACAAGGAGGGAAGATGGATGCGGGGAGGCGCCAGGGGTTCTTACGTGTCTCTTCTCCGTGTCTGTGCCGAGTTGACCCTGTAGACATGACACCAGCTTTTTGTGGGCGTTATGCGACACCAGTCGTACCAGCTCCATCCGCCTCTCGATCTGTAGATACACATGTAGATAGACTCGTAAAATGGACCTCTTATTGTTATTCAAGATCCAAGATGTTCATTGTCACTTTGGTTGCACAATTACAGTCATGTGAAACTCTTCAGCTGGGGACTCCCTTAAACAAACATGAGCTTAAGCTGTATAATAAAAGTGTGTGTGTATGCACACACACACACACACTCTGTGTATACACACATACATATAAAGAAATGAGTATAACAGTAGAAAATAGTCAGTCAAGTGTAAAAAGCCAGAATGGGTGCATATCATTATTATTTTACTTTATTTAATAGAAAATAACAAATTCATCTCAATTTTCAAAATAAAAATATTGACCGGTGGTACAGTAACCAATAAAAGCTTAGAACCACTGATCTAGCAGCAGCGAGTGCAGCTGCCACACAGTGCTCAGGGAGCGGTTAGGGGCTCAGTATCCTGCTCCAGGACAAGAGGAAAGCAGGTCTCAACTCACAAGCAAGCCAGGTGAGCACAACAAATCAAAATGTCTCCATCCTACTCTTGGGGTTGAAAACTATTGCATGCTTGCGTCGGAGAGCTTCTCTAGACCTTGTTGCCGTCTGTTGTGGTGTAACGTCAGGCTCGCTGACAGCCAGATGGAAGCAGTGTCAGGGCAAATGTATTGACGAATGGTGATCTGCACTGGCAGCTGGAGAAAGCTTTATTGTTTCAACATGTCTCAGGTAGTGGGGTGTGGCTTAGTGACGCTGGAAGCGGACACAGGGGGTATGAGATGGGATCAGCCTCAGGTGTGCTTAATTAACAATCTATCTTCAATAGCCTGCAGTGATTATGGGCCCTGGACTGACTGAACTGAGAGAGTGAGGGAGCTACAGTACCCGAGCACCCTGGCCCATGCAGCTGAGAGACATCATAAATACAGAGAATGTCCATAAAAACCTGTGTTGTGCGGAAACTGTGTCGTTCTTTCCATCCCGAACCCTCCCAATGGCGACAGTCTCCTCACACTGTCATTATACCTCTGAGATGTACTACTGAGGGAAGAGGATGAATGGGTTGGGCATGGGGCTGAATTTGTGCCATGGGGTTCAAAACTCCACGTTGTCCTGGTTACAGCACATAATTGGTAGTGTAAGCTCTTGACGCAGCCTGTAGCCAGAGAGTTTACACTTGTTAAGATAATTAGAGCCACAAATTTACAATACTGCCAACATGAGCTAGAACAGTGGCTGCAGAAATGACTGTTGAGCTACAGTGAAACACGCACAGACATACGCAGGGGCACATGTGAGTTGAGAGGTTTGATGTATAAGTGTATACTTCCACTTCCTTTTCCACTATAAACAATCATCTACAGACATCAAGGGCCTCCAAAGACCCCTAATTTGCTGTCAGACCCCCACCCTGCTCTTACCCTCCACACTACACTTTATCTAGACCAATGCTCTTAATCACAGA
>OMLC01066766.1:0-15500 GCA_900302585.1 Regalecus glesne | reverse complement strand
ATAGTGGGGCCATGTGCAGCTTTTTACATTGTCACCATTCGATGCACTGCACCGGATTACAGCTACAAGCTGATTCACATCTGGAGTTCCTGCATGTCTCTTTTTTTGATGGTGGGTAGAGACCAGAGTATCTGGAGGACTGCCACACAGACACAGGGAAAACAATTAATACTGCACCTCATCCCATCGAGGCACACCGCCTCTAGTAGTGACGCAGTGACATCTAAACTCTTCTTGATCTCCTCGAGGTTCACATCTTTCTCATCCAGCTGCTTCAGAATGCTCCTGAGCCTGTGAGGAAACAGAAAGACTGGCATGGAAAAGAAGGAAACAAAAGCTATACTGCTCAGACAACCTGAGTTTGACCAGGTTAGATGCGTATCATCAACACACCAGAACACACACACACTCAGCATTCAAGGCAAGAAAAACAAGCAAATCAAAGCTCGGAATCTGTATCTATGTACCTAAAAGCACTGAGGTATCGAAGTATCTAATTTGCATCCATGAAAGGAAAATGGGAACACGGTGTGAAGGCCGGCCCGGCATGTCAGTGGGAAAGCCCTCAGATCAAGTCGTCTGAGGTAAAGCACTAAAGGTTATGGCAACAGAAGAAAAAATTCACTGTGGACAAAACAGGGTCTGTGTGTGACACCGGCTTTCTAAACACCGTTTGATGGAATGGAAGCACTCGAGGGTTATGAGCGAGTGAGTAAGCTGGCTGTCGGTTGCTGAGGGAAAGAAAAGGTCCGAGAAGTGCTTTGACAACAGGTCCAGAGAACCCCGCTGACGGGGAAAAGAGCACTTCCAATGCCAGGCCTTCCAGAGATGGCCAGTGGCGAAAGGGCATCATTAGTGCCAAATTTTCCATGAGAGGAAAAACTTCCCATGGTTAGAGAGGCTTATGTAACCCAAGTTTTGTTAAAGCGGTCTTGATGAGAAAACGATTGAGTTTTTCAAGTTTTGGCCACATTCCTGGTGTTAGAACTCAGAGTGCACCCTTAATGGCGTCTGCTTCGCTGCAGATCTGCGAAGCAGACGGATATCTGTCGATTCTCTGCGATGCTTGATTGGAAATTGGGGAGGATGCTGTCCAAGTGCACAGCCTCCACGGTGTTATTTCTTTACAATCTGCTGGTGAACATGAAAGCCTATTTAATACACCTGAAAAAAATCCACTGTTCACTCCAGGAGATCTACTTCAACACAGACATCTTGAACAAAAGTCAATAAACTTCAAAACAACAACAGACATCAAGGCCACAGATTGCTTCTCGGAAAGCCTTTTGCTTGATTTGCCAGCGTGCTTGCAGAGGTACAGCTGTGATCAGGCCGTGCGCTGTGCAGCCAACCCCTGGTGACGAGAGGCTCACCGCTTTTCAAGCATTCATCACGTTGGCAGAGGCTTTCAAAAGCTGTTGAGTCATAAAAATAGCATGCGAAGGAATGCCACAGCTCATTTTCAATCTCGGCTGACCCATCTTTCTGATAACAATGACTGTTGGCTTTGCATCCGCTCACAGTAAATAGCATTTGAATCGAGGTGCAGCTGAAAACTAATAAGTGCACTCACCAGGGATGTTATTTTTAGAGCTGAACGGAGTGCTGTATTGTTTTGGCTTTGGCTGTAATGGGGGGGGGGACTCTGCACAGAGTCATCTGTACGCCTGCCATTGTATGCACGGTCATCCTTGCTAAATAATGTGGTGGGCATCCTCTCTGTGAGCATCAATGATTGAGAGCTGACTAAATGTATTTTGACAGGGACAGCAGAAGGAAGCGAGTACAAGTGGTCTGGATATCCTCCTTGTTTAATATTTAACTTGTTCAATTCCTGTCTGATTTCAGCATTTTAAGCGGATAGAAATCAGGAAAGTGGTTAATGTGTCAAATTTGAGAGGAAATCGCCCAGGCCGTGTTGTACGGAGGACTGATCTCTAGACACTAACACATCAGTGTGTCAACGAAAACAAAACCACATGACCCGTCAGCTCTACTGCAGGTCTTCCGCCCACAGCTGAGATGGACAAGTGTTTACATGTGGGGTAAAGAGTGCACATCTGGAGCAAAAAGTGCTCGATCTAGACACTTGCAGAGCCAAGTGGAGCACAAGGGCTCAGCGGAACTCCGATCCTAGTTCAGAAGTTTGGAAAAGTGGACGTCTCGAAAGACGATGATGGAGGAACGACTTGCCTTCAACCCAAATGTTTTATTTTGGAACTTTAGCTGATGAAAGGTGAGGAGGGGAGGCTGACCCAAGCTGACCTTTGCAATGAGTAAAGCCTGTGGCTTCACTCAAATAAAACAACACAAGGACTTGTCACTCAACTCCTTGGATGCCTTGAGTGGTCGCTCGACTCGAGGAGTGCTATATGAGAACAAGTCTATTTACCATTCAGTGCAGTGAACATAAATTAGATAACGGTGGAAAAATGAACAAGGTTGAGACCACTACCATTTGACAAATTCGTGCAATATAAGAAGCTTTTCCAGCTCATCGGCGTTTGCATGCTCATGGAATTACTGTATACGTCACATAGGGCTCCAACAAATGTGTTAAAACCTGCCGAGCACCAAACTGACCAGACAGCCAGCGCCCGAGTCATGTCACATTTCATATCCCCAGTAGAACATGTACCCCTTGTACTCAATTAAAAAGCCGACCGGGTTATTGCGTTTCCATCTCACATAAGGAAATGAAGGATAGCGAATGGATTGTTTAACTGCTGGTTGTATCATAAACATGGCTTTAACAACCAAAGTAGCGTAATGGAAAGTGGAAAAGTTCCCAATCGCTCGTTTGCATCCTCTAAATGAACATCGTGACGACATGTCAAGGTGTGAAGCAAAGTAAGTTAGCGTAGTAACCCTGCATGAAGGTATGGCGAGTGAACCATCCCGTAGGTTAAGAATGTCAATCAAACCACACTGTCACGATGGGCCCGTCTAGCTTCATGTTACTTATTGCCTTGATTTAGGAACGTCTGCTTTCAAGCCTAAACACAAACTTTCCAGTTCAAATCCGAGGTCGGTCGCGTCTCCGGCATACACATTCGACCGGGGATACACAATTCGGCGGTACACCGTCTTACCTTGAGATGGGAATCTGCAGCTTTTTTTTACGAATTCGCACCAACTCGGCCATTTGGGATTCTACGTTTATCCCCCCTGAACCCGCAGTTAATTAAAAAAATTAAAAAATAAATAGGTATTAAAAAAAATAATAAAAGCGTCGCAGGACACTTGTTAAAAGAAAAAGTTCTCTCAACTAACAACACAAACTTGTGCGTCCCGACACAGACTTCTGTCTCAACGGCTCTTCCGCCCACTTCTGGGGGGACCTACTCCACTTAGCTGTGATTGGTTAGGCAGGCTCACAGTTAGTGCGTGTGGCTGTACGTGTGCATGTGGCTCTGTGTGTGAGCGTCTGTGTATAGGCCCATGTGTAAACCCCGGGCTCTGAAGTGTGAGTGAGTTGACCTCACTGATGAAGTGTTGACTGCAATGCTTTCAAGCACTGTGTACTCTAAACCCAAATGAGAATTTTCCACTGCAGCCCGCAAATTAGGGAACTACATAGAAAGCCTTTCACGGCAGCCAGCCAGAGACACCCAAACTGAAACATGTAAACCAAGGCCGTCTTCGAGAAGCCACAGGAAACAGCCCTCTATGAGTTAACAGCTGTTGTTCTTACCAAAGGCATGCGCGCCAGGTTTTTGAGGGGTGGCCGCAGTGAATTAAGAAAAGACAGCCAAACCTCAACTGACCCCGGGAGAGCTGAAACATACATCATATCTAATGATGGTATTTATACACAGTGATCGATAGACAGAAGAAACATGGGTGGGTGTGTGTGTGTGTGTGTGTGTGTGTGTGACCACCTCAGAAGGCGCCGAGTATGTGCCCGGTGGTGCACTGCTGCACTTGTTAGCAGACAAAACAAGTCGTACAGTCACGGGAGGGTAAAAAAAAGTATAGTGCACACTGTTGTGGCAACTTCATCCAACATCCAGGTTAAGATGCTGACTGAGTTATAACAAAAACACATACTTTAATAATAGCAGTGTGTTGAGTAATGCACTGCAGCGTGTTAGCAGACTGCCGTGTCTTTAGTGCTGATGAGCACTTGGCAAGCATATTTTTTATCTAACATTGTCCCATCTTGCAGACCTTCAGATGGACACAGCCAAAACGGCAGGTCAAAAGGGCAGCACCCTGCTGGGCATCAGGAAGAACAACTGGCCTTAATCCCCCTAAACTGCATCTAAGTCTGTACTCATGACACGTAAAATGGACTTCTCATCGTGGAGGAGCAATAAGCAAACGCAGTGCTCAGGGAGCCGTTAGGTTAGTTAGCAGTTAGGTCCTGTCCAAGGGCACTTCAACACACTCTCTACAGGGGCCATGGATCGAACTATCAATCCTGATCACCAGATGACCGCCCTACCCCCTGAGCTATACTGAGTTACCTTGTTCCATGAATGACCTTTTTGCAAAGGCACCATGTCTGATAAAACGGTATTTGTCAACCCGTGGAGACACTATGGAACTACGTCAGAGAATGACAAACACCTCTGAACACCTTTCACAGTTGCGGGCCCTTCATTCATTAGGGGTCTTTTTATAGAGTGGTGTGAGAGCAATGCAGCGGCATGGCTTGGGAAAGCCCCTGCCTGCTCCCCATCTCCCTGCTAGCTTGTGGTGCTCGGGCCTCGGGGTCAGTCTGACTCTCATGCTCCCATGCTCTTTGACATGGCACCGAACATTGCAAAATACAGCGGATAGTAACGTTATAAGTACAGCGTATGACTCTCCCTTGTCACTCCGAGTCATTTTTCCACCCATCATGGCAGTTTGTGTCACGGCTATTTGAGCAGAAAGTTAACCGAGATCATCACAGTGTACTTCAGATGGACCTGCTCCTACCAGAAAAGCGGGCCTAATCTGGCTTTCTGTTATTTGCGATCTGTTATTAGTAACTTAAATGTGTTTTCCTCTGGGCGCTCACCTCTGTCCTCACCCACAGTCCAAATTGCAGATGTATTTATTTCCTCTGTCCATCCTCCCTATAGTGCACAACTCCCCCGACCAGCACCACCAACTCCACCCGCCGCTGATTACAAACGTAAGCTCTCTGATCTCTCTGGCCAGTCCATGACCCCATTCAGCCAAAACTCACAGACTATTTATTTCATAAGGAGAAACCTGACTTTTGACATTATGAATATTTTTAAGGGGGTCATAAGCATGGGAACCAGAAGCCTGTATGAATTTGACAAGAGGAACTGGAGAGTTTGTTGTTTGCGCTGCACAAATGACCATTTGCACTCCGAGCCAAAAGATCTCTCTTGATTGGAGCAGCGACACAACTATCAAAACAATTTAGGTTGTACTGAGACTTGTGTTTTCTGAACACGTTTCCTCCCTCTGAAATGTGAGACGCTGGAGCACTTGCAAATTTGGCCTCTCACCAAGTCCAGTAAAACAAATTAAGCACTGTGACTTCAATAGCTGACAAGAACTGAAAGTTTCGAGTGTTCTCTTCCTGCATTGGGAAACACTGAACATGGCTGAATATGGGGTTGTTTCTGGTGTGGTTTCAGTTAAATGAGGGGTGCAGATGCATTAAATAATCTATAGTATGCTGCAGAAAATAGAGTATATCTAATGATAAATTCTGACAAAACCAGGTGACAGGCATGGGCGCAAGTCCATGAATACTGGGATGGCGTCCAGTGCTTTGCCTGTGCCCCTATCCATAAGGTTAGTGGTTGAGTCGGGAAAGGCCTCTGACATAAAATGTTGCCAGATCTATGTGTGGATTCACGAGACTATACCATATCAGTCGAGGCCACCATACACGGTACCAATGGAAACTATAAAATCTGCTGTGGTGACCCCTAAAAAATAGGAAACCGGTCAACAGAAGACCATCCAACAAGACCTTCTTTAAGAACCTCCATTTTACAAAGCATTCTTAGCAAAAAAATAAAAAAATAAAAAAATTCTAAATCCCTCTTCATTCAAAATCAAATCAAATCCAATCTGATAATAATCTCTTCACATACTAAGCTGTTCCAAAACCTAGAAGTGATCAGTGTGAAGGAACACTCAAATATTAGATTCATAAGAGCATACAGTAAACTTACCCTCCCAGTGAAGTCTCCATGTTGGTAGTGCAGTTTAGAGCTCGGTGTCTACTGTGAACAGGTGCCATGATATCTGGCTGGGGACACACGTAAAGACCCTCCGTGTGTGTGCTGTGTGGACCTGTGAGAGAACTCAAAGGGTTTTGTTACTTGCAAAGAATGTGTGTGTGAATGGAGGGTGGGCTTGTGCCTCTCTGCTGTGTGAATGTTAGGTCATTAGGTTCTCTCTAGATGAAATATTTCTATCATATCACCAGTATTACATTTCTATATGCAAGGGTTCGCCTGTTGATATACAATACATTCATAGACTCCTTACTGTCTGTTTGTGTGTGTGATGACTGCTTGTTCCACAAGCCAGCAGCGGCCCCTCTGCGTCATACACACAATCAGCAGAGGGACTTTATATCAGCACCAGAGTTTCCACCATTAGGTGTGTCTCGGGACGGGTCAGACGTTCACTGCGGAGTATCAGGACGAGGGCTCATTTGTGTGCGAGGCCTCTTTCTACACAGCAAGAGGAGAAATGAACACGTGCGGAGTGATAGACTGGCAAATGAACAAAAGCTGTGAAAACTATACAGTGTGAAACGTCATGAAATGTGAATGCATTTCCTCTACGTGGTGCACTGAGGAACGGAGCCAGGTTCAGTGAAACCATCAGCGTTCCTGGGAGACTGCCATCTATCTCCCTAGGTCCTACCACACACACACACACACGTCTCCCCAGTGTGGCAACCAGACATTGAGGGCTGTAATTGTAGAAGAGGGTGATAGCAGAGTGGAGAGACAGAAGGGAGAGAGAGATGTAGGGAGAAAGAGGGGAGAGAGGGACAGTACTTGTTGTGACAGAAAATCACTAAGGGGGCAAAATGAAATCAGCACTGGGCCACTTCCTGCTGTTCATGTAGAAATAGATCACGTCATAGAAAACATAAAAACAAGACTTGGCATTGCTTAGTAACAGCTGGGCCAACATGAGTGCTGAGTGGCAATGTGTTTGTGTCACGGCCACGAGTACCATGTAGACCTCCCTGATGCTACTGTATATGAGAGTGTGTTTAGCAGGGGCAACCACCATGCCAAGGAGTGCTGCTACAGTACAACCTGTGTTACAAAACAATGAGACAAACAGCACATCCATTTGATCCATTTGGGGTCTTCAAAGCAACCCAGAAGATCATCTGAGTTGCTCTGAAGACCCCGAAATGTTCAACCCAGCACAGATAAGAACTAGCTCCCCAGTGTGGTTATAAGACTCAATGGCTGCAATTGTGAATGTGGTTGGCACATTTTCTTCATAAAGCTCAGCATCAACTTTACCGTACTGAGCAGGAGAACGGGGATCTGGTATCTTTGGCCAACCTTATGAAAAGGCCGACGTGTGGTGACGTTGTGGGTAGCATCACTGCTCCCTGGCTGATCCACTCAGCCTGCTTCTAGCCTTCAAGACCTTTCACCCCAGCGCTACAGGCGGCGAGCCTCACAAAGCCAGCAGGCGGATGTCGCTTCTCTCGTCGTGGTCTGTTAAGGCTCTCTGGGCATCCGACTCCGTTAGAGGCATCATCATTATTGGGCGAAGACCAAATCACATTGCAGATGATTGGATTAGCCTTTAATAGCCGTGAGCATCTTGTCCTCGTCACAGCTGAAAACTCGATGACGTAGAACCGGTGAACTACATTTCCATGCATGTTGATCTGTGTGAGGGTTGAGATGGCTCGAGTATCTAGTGAGGATGCTACCTGGTCTCCTCCCTAGTGAGGTGTTCCAGTCATGTCCAGCTGGGAGGAGGCCACCAGGTAGACTGAGGACCAGGGGAAGGATTATAACTCCAAGCTGGCCCAGGAATGCCTCAGGACCCCCCAGTCCGAGCTGGGCTGATGTGGCCATGGAAAAGGGAAGATTGGGGGTCCCCTTCTGTAACTGCACCATCTGCGACCGGAGGTCAGATAAGCAGGTGAAGATAGATTGATGGTCTGTTAATGGCAAAGAATTATTGCAATCTTGTCTGCCAATGAAAGGGACGACATGGCTCAGTGGGTAGAGCGGTCGTCTGGCATCAGAAGGTTGCAGGTTCGAGCCCGGCACCTGCAGAGAAGCGTGTCGAGGTGTCCTGTGATGGACTTGCGACTCTTCAGGGTGTACCCTGCCTTAAGCCCAATGAAGACTGAGATAGGCTCCAGTTCCCCCGCGGTCCCATTTCATCCAAATATAAACCCCTGCCCACAGTCTGATGACTGGCCTAGCTTCTAGGCACAATCAATTCTCAGTGGATGCTTTAACTATCTATCGCATAGTGAAAACTGGTGAGATTTAGGCAGGATTTCATGATGATTATTCACCTTCAACTGAACAACCCTTGTGTTGGACCCCACCACATGTAAAGGTCCATGCAGTACAACAGTCAGTGTAGAAACCACAATGGTGTTGTGGTTTCTGGATTGTTGTTCTGCTATCTTGCCCATGCACAATTGAACGAAACCTTCTCAGGAAACAATGCGATATCTTTGAAATGGCATCTAAAATGTGACGTATCCTATGCATTCCTTATGAGGCCATTCGGGTTGAAGAAATAGAAGCAGAACCTGCTTGTCCAGTTTGAGAGAAAAAAAGAACTGGTGAATCCCTGCTTTGAGGGGGGGGGGCAGAGATGTCAAATGGCACAGACAGGAATAGACTATGAATGCACATGCCTCCGACCCTAAAAACAACACTAGATTATGACCGCTTTTTATTCATGGGAAATCTGCATGGAGAACAGTTACACATTATATTCTACAATTATTTTTCTCTTCTTCTGACAGGGGTTGTGGGTCATGGTCACCATTTAAACTGGCCGACATTAAGAAAAACAGAGTAGATGTGGAATAGTAGATACGTAACACAATACATCACATAATACGACATCACATTTCAATGAAAAAATATTTAACGACAACATTAAAATATTGTTAAAGACAGTTGTTCCTTTTTGTCGTATGCAATAATGGTACGTTTTTCATATATAAATGTCTGACAATGAAAGTCATCCCAGAAAAAGGAAATGTATGAGAGAAAGGTCACACGGACAACGCCTTCACTTATATTCTTTAATATCGTCAGTGTCCTTATGTCTGGAATGATAATACAAGCAGCCCAGTGCCAAGGGAAACCTGCCAAATATTTGGAAAGCACAAACAAAGCCGAGTCTTTGCTCTTTATATTATTCTTATTCATTAATTCATGGCAATACCTGCTTATTCAAAATTAGATTTGCAGTAGTCTGGAGCCCATCAGCTACTGGGCAGAAGACAAGGAGACATCCCATACGGTTTTTCTAACAGGCCCCAGACCAACAATGTTGATGGGCAATTAAGAGCCACCAAATAATCTATCGTACATATCTTTGGACTGTGGGAGAAAACACACACACACACACACGTTCCACCCTGAGACTCTCGTGCTATGAGGAAACGATGGTGATCACTAAACCATCACGCAACAGGATTATGAATTCAAAATGGGTGTAAAATGGACCCACGGGAAACATCATCAATAACGCAAACAACTGAAATGATAAAAACTGCTGTGGTGACCCCTGAAAAACAGGGAACATGCCGGAAGAAGAAGATAAAGACGAAGAGGAGGAGGAGTAAATTTCAGTTCGGACCTGTTTAAGTCATTGGTCCAAACGGGGCAACAATGTTGGTCATATACAATGAAAATACCTCTATTTCCTGCCATGACATTGACAACATTGTGCAGTTGAACTCTGCCATGAGTGTGCACCTCTGAATCCTCACATTTCTCAAATCTTTGTGCACAGACACATCACAGATAAACCAAACCAAATAAAATATAAATGTTACCACCCTCCACTATTTATAGAGACCGTCTGAACCCAACCAACCACTCCCCCTTTCCTGTCTGTGATAATGGTACAGACTCAACCCCCATAATGTCCCATTTCTGTGTGTTTTCCAAAGATTAGAAAGGGGCAGAGCACGTCGTTAGTGGAGGGGTGGTTTCAATAAAAGAATTTACATGGCTCAAAGTCACTTGGCTTTTCATGTGTATGTGGATTATCCTAAAAGGTGTGAAGTCGAAGGTCTTTTTTTATCTTGCAGAAAAACATCTGGTCCACTGCATGTGGAGAGCTTTTATATGCACAGTTTCAAGAAAACAGCAACAAAGGAACTCAAATTATTGTGTTTACATGCACCAATAAATGAGAGTTAAGCAGACATCCTGCTTAAATGGTAAAAATGGTAAACGGGGTGCATTTACATAGCACTTTTCTAGTCTACCAACCACCCAAAGCACTTTACAATGTGCACCTCAAATTCACTCATTCACACACACATTCATACACTAATGGTGGAGGCTGCTATGCAAGGCACCAACCTGCTCATCAGAAGTTAGCGGGTTCAGTGTCTAGCTCAAAGGCACATTGGCACAGTAACTGGTGTCTTGAATTATATCATGTATACTCTGACATTGACTGTACCTCAATAAAACCAAGCTGATCAATATTACCATTTCTGCAGTGAAATAATGCTTTTGTCAGCTTATGATCGCATAATTAGTCTGCATGTGATCATGACCTTCTCCCTTTGCAAGCAACTGTTATGAATATGTATCAAAACTGACCTCAACAGCTCCTAAATGTGGAATTAATTAAATGAACGGTGCAAATGTGAATCGGAGGAGGGGTGAAAACCTGTACAAAATAGAACCCTCCAAAGATGGGAACATGATAATTATTATTTTTAAAGTTAAACCAAAACAGAAATTTCTAGACTTGAAAGAGTTACTGGGAATAATCAAAACTGTGGACAGTCCCAGCCTTGGCATTGACTGTGTCTAAAGTAATTTCATGAAGGTGCGAAGAACCCTATTAATATATTCACGGAGATATCAATAGTACCATACTAGTGATATTGGGGCCTGTGGCAGGGTAATGGTTGCTAAGCACTAAAATCACAGTATGAACGGGATGTGTTAGATTATTTGATCAGCAGGTTTGAATAGATACCATTGGCTAGGTAGAGAGATCTGAACGAGAGTACCAGGGTAGAGCGATTGTTTAATGGAAAACGGGAGAGGGGCTCAGAAAAGAGAACAAGCTGAATGAGGAAATGAAGGTATTCATGACTGACCTTGCACCTTTACCTTCATTAATCAAAATGAAAGGAAAAGAAAATTAATCCAGAGTGACAACGAACGCCTTGTACACTTCTCTATAGGCGTTCCTCAGCAATACATATGGGAAATATTTCTCCATCATGTCTTGGCTCAGGAACGGAGACTCTTCCATAATCTAGGATGTAATCATACATTAAGAGAGCAGGTTAGATAGACATAAATCATTGCTTTGAAACATGTATATTTACAGTTTGGGTTGAAACTGGATCAACTCGGTAATCACCATAAACATAATAATGACTATAATAGCCTTCATTCATAAGGCAGGTTTCAAAGCAGCAGTAAAGTGAATGGCCAAGGTAAATAAAACTATTGAAACTATTAGGAAAAAAAATGATTCCAAAAAATTGCAAATGTCTAAGCCAGAGGGAAAACAAAGTACATAGAATGAATAGAACAGATAAAGCAAAAAAATCCCAGAATAGTGGATGGGTGTGCAGATGAACCGAGTTAACCTTTTGGGGATTTCAACACAAGGGTTATTGAATATCAAGACGATGAAAGAAGTGGCTTGAAAAATAGAACTTTGGCTTCAGTAAACACCCTACGTCAGGGGTGGCCAACATGATTCAGAAAGGGCCAGTCTGGGTGCAGGTCTTTGTTTCAACCAAGCAGTTGCACACCTGATCCTATTAGTCAGCCAATAGACTTTGCTAAGGACCTTGAATTGTAGACTCAGGTGTACAACTCCTTGGTTGGAGGAAAGGCCTGTTCTCCATCCCTGCCCTAGGTGGTAAATAGTAGTAATACTTTATATTTCATAGTAGTAGAGTTGGTGTGTTGGGTGTTGTATCACTAAACATACCATGTGTAGGAGAATGTAGATGGAGTCTCTGTTTTTGCTCTCGTGTTTCTCCCCCGTCTGCCCGAGATGCAGCAGAGTAGAGGAGGCCATCTATACAGTCAAACATAGAAAAGACAAATCATGTGAATGGTAAACGTCTTTGTATCTGCTGATTTGAGCTAAAACCGGGTCAATGTTGCCAATAGATGATGAGCGTTTTCATTAAAGCATAAGCAACAGTCAAGATTTAAGTATAGTGTTTTTGTATTGCTCTATGTTCAAGGAATTTGCTAAAAGTTAAAAAAAATATTTTCGTAAAATCAGAAAGCAGAAATGGCTTTCCAATTCAACACTAAAATTATGATAAAATCTGAAAGATTACTCAAATATGTAACAAGATGGAGTTGCATGAAAGTTAATATCCATTACCCACCAAGAAGAAATCTTTGAGGTGCTCCTCGATGTTCTTCTTCTGTACAGTGAACATGGCCCCAGCCAGTTGGTTAATGGCTGTTGCTAAACAGTGAATGTTGTTTTTGTGTCCTGAAAAAATATGAAGGTCGATAAAGACTCAGAAAGTAGAGCAGATTAGGGCATGGAACAGAGCAGCAGTTGGACAGCTGTTTGCTGACTATGTGATGGAATGTAACTAAGTACAAACACTCAACTACTGCACTTGAGGACAAGTTTAAGGTATATATGTAACATAATAACATCATCTTTATAGGGGCAGTGCATTTTAATGAACAGTTAGAATGTGACTATGTCAGATTTAGCCACCAGGCTAATTTTCATCCATAGTCCCAAGCAATTAGGGATTCAGTATCTTGCTCAAGGACACTTCGACATGCTTTCTGAAGGAACTGGGGATCAACCTTCCAATTACTAGATGACGGCCATACTTCCAGAGCTAGGCCACTCCCAGACACTTGTACTTTACTTGAGTATTTCTATTTTGTGCAAACTTCATACTTCCACTTCATTACATCTCAGAGGGAAACATTGTACTTTTTACTCCACTAGACCTATATGACTGCTTTAGTTACAACTTACTTTACAGAGTTAGATTAACAAAAATTATACATTATTTTAAGAATTAGGAAATATCATACATACATAATATTTCGCCATTGAGCTGACACTGCCTCCTCTACCAGGTAACACAAAGTAATCAAAATGAGTGTCACCTTTACCAGCTGCAATATTGAATACATTATACATCAGTAGTTCAATAATATGACATGCATAATCCTGAAATGGGTTACTGGGTATGAGTACCTATGCTACTTTCAGTATATTCTAATACTTTTGCACATTTATTTATGTAACATTTTGAATGCCGGACTTTTACTCTTAACAAAGTATTTTTATAATGAATTATTTCTCCTTTTACCCAAATAGAAAAATCTGAATACCTCTGACACCACTGAGAACAACTTGACAATGATTCATAAACACAACATTCCACAATGCAATACAACACAATAGTGTAGAGTGAGCTTACAGCTGTAGCTGCAGAGGGGATGTTGCTGATGTGGTCTGATGGTTAGAATCAATGAACCACAACAGTTAACATGAAACCCTATTTTCTCAAGCTCTCGGGGCAGATCTCTGCTCAACATGGCAATGGAAAATCAAGACAAAGAAAATAAGCCGAGACAAACGCCACCCTCTGCCCTCTGATAGAAATCTCATCTATTTGATGCTCTAAAGGTTTGAGTCCAGGCTTTGGGCCAAGTAGTTAAGGTCAGCACGGCCACATGCCAAGAGTAACTGCATCGATGCACGTCACCCACAGTTATCTGTAAACAAACGTCTCTCAGCAGAAACATGGTTCTCATTAGGCACTATGCTTTGTTGTGGATCACACAGTCAAACAGGAAAGTACGACACACAGAGATGCTGGTGAGCCCATTTCTTTGCGTACAAGTACATTTTTTAAACCAGATTAGAAACAATTAAGAGGGAATGTCTGCCGGAGGTAGTGGCCCCTAATTAGTCTATAAACCAATTATTAGCACTTAGCTATTTGAGTGAATTAAAGTATGATTAAATGAATGACAGTGACAAACTCTAAGCTTCGAGGTTAGTTAAGGTTATATGGTTTGCCATCCATTTTCTGGGGTGTAAATTGCATTCTTAACCAGGCAGTGCTTAATTTGTCCTGGAGCTAGCCGGAGCTAACTCCAGGGCCTCTCAGTTTTGAACTGCTTGTGCTCTGGGACATATTTGCGTCACCGCCACCTCTCGTATCAATTTTTTTTTAATGTTGTCCCCATTATTCCCAAGCGATAATATCCAATCACACCTCCAGATTTACAAATAAGCACTGTGACCAAGTAAATGAATGAGTGAATGAAGGAAATCATACCGCAATGCTCTCGAATATAGAAGGAGTTGGGGTCCAGGGCAAGGGTAGGCAGAGAAACAGCAACATAGACAAACAGCAAACAGGACAGTTGGTACTCCTTTTCAATGGATGTGTTATCTGTGGGGTTATGAGAATAAGAGTAATCAGTGAAATAATATTTGCAGTAACAGGGAAAAAGAGGAAAATAACTCTCAACTCTAGCTGTTAAATACTATTTACATTGCTATGATAAGACTTCAGATCATGTTGTGTTCAGATTTGACAGTAAAAGTCGAGTCGCTGTACCTGTGAGCATCCTGGTGATTGCTGAGACAAGGTCAGGGTCAATAGTGCATTTCAACCCTGCGTTGGAGGCCAACTCGAAAGCACTCAGAGATGTCTGCAAATGTGCAGATAAATCAGAGTTTGAAACCAACTACCTGTACCTTCAATCAGCCACTCGGTTCATCATTCAAATTTCATTATTGTGGCACATTTTGTAAAAACAACAGACAGTAAAAATGCAATGTAATACAATTTAAATACATTAAAGGCAGGCTAAAAGGCAATGATTTACCTTAACGGTAAGGAGAGAGGGAGGGAGAGAGAGAGAGAGAGAGAGGTTAACCACATATGCAGATGCAGATTTAA
This sequence comes from Regalecus glesne, assembly GCA_900302585.1. Taxonomy (NCBI): domain Eukaryota; kingdom Metazoa; phylum Chordata; class Actinopteri; order Lampriformes; family Regalecidae; genus Regalecus; species Regalecus glesne. The sequence continues at coordinate 379 of OMLC01066766.1, read as the reverse complement.
TGAATGTGAGTGTGATAATGGACAGGGTTGAGGATAGTGTAAGAGGACATAAGAGTTTTTTCCCTTTATGGCTAAAATACCACAGTTCAGACGTGACATGCCATCAAAATTGCTATAAGTGTGTTGCACTTTAATGCGTCATGCAAAAGGCGTGTCACAAGATTGTTGATGCTTGCACCAATTGGCTCCGTTGTACTTTCCATTATGAAGAGCTGCCATATGAATGACATTTTATTTCTGAAGGGTGACTCCAGATCATAAGGGTATGTTTGCGTCCTGACACACTTGTCTTGATCTTGTCCTATTTCTGGCTGCTTACCGATTGGCCTGTCTGAGTAGAATGTTTCCACTGATGTGTTCTACAGTGCAGAGTTGCATT
>OMLC01066762.1:9607-20635 GCA_900302585.1 Regalecus glesne | reverse complement strand
ATATATATATATACATATAAATATATAAATGGAAATAGTGACTGCCGAGCAGTCACTATTTCAGTTTAGTTATAGCTGCCTAAAGGAACACATAGACCTATCTGGATTTATCAGACATTGCATAAAAAAGCTGCAAGAATTCTCCAGACTCTTTCTGCTATGTGTATGGCCAAATCATCAGGACAATAGTGGAAAAAGTACTTTGTGACGGCGTTTGCTAGAATGTGTGAAGCCTACAAGGCATATTTCGGCATGCCTGTCAGAGATATAGACAAACCCTCGGCACCCTATTTTACCGGCAAACACTGCCAAAAAGCTCTAGAAGGGAAGACAAACCATTTTTTGCTTTCTTGGATGGTGAGATTTTATGTTCTAAACAAAATCCCTTTAAAATTGAAATATCATTTAAAAAATCCAATAGTATAGAAAAAAATATCCATCTATCCATTGTCAACTGCTCATCCGAAGTCGGGTCTCGGGGAACTGGAGCCTATCTCCGTTCTCATTGGGCAAAAGGGGTGTACACCCTTGAAAGGTTGCCATTCCATCACAGGGTAGAGCAATTAGGGGAACAGTGTCTTGCTCAAGGACACTTTGACATGCTTCTCTGCAGGTCGGGGGCTCGAACCTGTAACCTTCTCATTGCCAGACGACCTCTATACCCACTGAGCCATGCCGCCCCTATTAGAAAAATATGATGAAATATTTTGTAAGAACCTCTTACGTGTTAGTTATGGATTAAATACATTTATCATAGCTCTTGATAAGGAGTCTGCAGCCTTCAGATACATTCGCAACTTCTTCCCTAAGCTATCTGAGGCAAAGGTTAAAGCCGGTGTCTTTATTTGACCACAAAAGAAGATCATGGAGTGCCTAGACTGCCCCAAGACCCTAAGTAGGAAGGAAAAGGAAGCTTGGGACAGCTTTGGGACAGTGGTTTGGGGTTTCTTGAACAATCACAAGGCCTACAATTATGTGGAACTGGTTTAGGCTCTGGGGAAGAACTAAAGCAAAATGGGTAGCAGGATGTCCGTGAAAGTCCATATCCTTCATGCTCATCTTGATAAATTCAAGGAGGACATAGGAGCATACTCACAGAAACAAGGCAAGATACACTGGACTTTGAATGGTGCTACCAAGTAGTGTATAACAAAAACGTGATGGGAGACCATATTTGGGGACATATACATGGAACTAATTCATACTACAGTCACACATCTTGAAAAACGACTCACTTGTAAATACTTCTGTTTATTTTGTATAACTTTGGTATAAATAAATGTAAATTCTGATTCATATGTTTTTTTATTTATCCCTTATATAAATGAAAATGTGCAAATTTTCCCGTTTTTACATTGAAAATAGGTTCATTTCTAAATTTCATTATCCAGGTCACTAAAGCAAAGTTTGAAAGGAATAATGGCCATTCAACTATACATTACATTACAGAGATTTAGCAGATGCTCTTATCCAGAGCGACATATAAGTGCCTAGGGTCAAGGTACAACTTTACATACATTTACAACATAAGCAATTAAGAAATAACACATACCAACAACAACATTTGTGTTACCTAGTGAAGTGCATCATAAATGCATTTTTTGCTATTGGTAATTTAGTTGCAGGTCCTAATCCATAGTTATATTAGAATAAAAGAGTGTCTTATTTAGTTTTATTCAATCATGTAGTCAATATCTTTTTATTCACATTTACAAATTAATTAAACAGGTGTTGCAAGTCACAGATATATCATTATGCTATGTGTATCATCAAATTTAACATTGTGTCGTTGCACCACTGTATATTTAGAAATTTACATTATATTTATTTTTCCATCCAGTGGAAAATGAGGGCACACTGAAGTACTTGGCTAATGTATATGCCAGCAACCACCCCAAGATGCACCTTGGAGACACCGGATGCCCAAATAATGGACAGAGTATGTAATTTTAAAAAAGTTAGAAAACTCTGGTGTTGCATTTGAAAGTGTAGTTGGGGAATAATGGAAATAATGGGAGTGTGCTGACTGAACTTGTCTCTTCCACAGTGGGCAACATCCCGGATGGTGTACTTAGGGCAGCAGAAAGACAAAGCCATATGGGTAGCATGAAGGTGAGTCTTCAAGATTCTTTTTTCTGGATGAATATAATATAATTGTTGACTTGACTCACACAAGGTTTAAAATCATTTAGAAATTCGTGTTTAAAAATAAAAGTCTTCTCCATATAAAATTATGAAATCTTATGAAGATTTAAGAGGGTATATTAAGGACCACTGTGTTGGCTATTGACATGTCATGGTTGAAGCACAGAATCAAGAGTGTCCTTATGCATGCTCAATAATCTAGGTAAGGAAATCATGAAAAAGTTTGATCAGTTCATCTGGACACAATGTTTTATTGAAATAAATGTTTTACCACTCATGCAGGTGACATATTCAGTCAAAGCTGACTGTGGGCATCCCTACCCTCATAAAAATACAGTTGCATAATGAAAGGAACCAAGGATGCTTTGCAAATTAGCTATTGACTGGACTTTTAATTGTAATGTGTACTATTCACAGAGGTTTGAGGAATAGTTGCAATCACAGCATTTTAAGATGGTGACAGATCTACTCCTTCCCCTCAGTTCAAGGATGGTAATTTGCTCTGCACATAGATGGCTAATGGTCTCTTATGATGTTATGTCTCTGAACATGCATTCCTGTTGATGAGGCAGTGGATTACAGGATGAGCCCCACCCTTTGCAATATGACTACCCTTAACACTGACCAACTGTGAGGCCAAAATAGTTGGATCCCGGGATTTAGATGTGGGTTTAAAAAACAGGAGTACGTTTCAACATTCATCCAAATTTCATCTTCAGCTCTTAGTCCAGGTGGTTTTCTTTTGACTCATTTTGGAATTGTTTTGACCAAATCTGTGTGAGCACCCTAATTTACATCTCTATCCCTTACAAGGGTGTTGGGTTGGTCAATTTCTAGACTCAAAACTAAAGATGACATTTGGATAAATGCTGAAACGTATTCCTGCTTTTTTATCCCTTTTTTCCCACCCGAATTCCCGAGTTGGCTATGGCTGGATCTGTTGCCATGACACCCCGCTAGAGTATCGACAGGAAGGAGGAAGCTGTAGCATGTGTCTCCTCCAAGTCACATGACAACTAGCCCTCGCTATTTCACACATCATGGTCTTGCGGGGAAAGCACAGTGCTTGGCCGTTGGAAGGAGAACGAAGCGAGGGTACTTTCCATTTACTTAACCGCGAGCAGCCGGACGACCCTGAGGGGGACACTATTGAACCTAGAATCATTTTTATCTAACCTAAACCTTATACCTATGTGTGGCTTAGCCAGTTATGCCCCACTAACTATGGACCTCTGGGCGTGGAAACGGCGCAGCTGGGATTTGAACACCCAGCTTCAATCTGACATATTCAGACTAAAGATGTCACCTGTTTGAGTGATGAAACGTTTCTGAATAAATGTCTTGATGCATGCTCAATAATCCAGGTATGGGAATCACAAAAAAGAGGTGAATAGTGATGAAACATTTCCAAATAAACTTCTGATCCAGTCGAACTGATTCACCTCTTTTTTGTGATTTCTGAATAAACTTCTGATCCAGTTGAACCCATTCACCTTTTTTGTGATTCCCTTACCTGGATTATTAAGACATTACCATAGAATTTCTAGTCATGACTAATTTGAGTATGAAATCATCTTTGGTTTTGTCATTATTGAATTTATTTTTTGAAGGTTCAGATGGCTACCGTCAGCTTAGACCAGAGATGTCACATGTATGAGTGATGAAATGTTTCTTTCAATAAAACATTGTGTCCAGATGAACTTATTTGACTTCTTTCCTCCAGAATCAAGAGACTAGCCCTCTCTCCTGAAATCAGTACCTCTTGCCTTAATGATCTGTTCTTTGCAGAAGCACAGACAACACTAACGGCAATGTATGCATTTGTGTGTCTGCGTACCTCTCCAGGATTTCAGTGTGGACTTTGGCCACTGTCCAGAAATCACAGTGTACACTGGCTGCTGTTTTTTCCCCCCTGCCGAGCAGCTGTCCACACTCTGGGCAGAGAACAAGAAGGCTCTTCTCAGTATGCTAGTTGAGGTACAGTCATTGTATTGTTGTTTTTTCAAAGTAAAGCGCACAGTATAACATAAAATATTGAAAGTTTTTCATTGTAATATTAACCCCAGTATTTATATTAAACTATTATTTGAGAGGGGTTGGGTTGGCAGTTTTATCTGCAAATTATCCAGTACCACAAATTGTAAATCCCTGCATATTTTTTTTAACTTTGTTGCACAAATTGATTCACAATTTGAACTTCCACTGCATAACTACAGTAGGGAAAATAAGTATTTCATCCTGTGCTGATTCTTTGAGTTGCCATCTTACAAGGAAATAAGCAATCTTTACTTTTCATGGTAGATTTATCTTAACAGTGAGAGACAGAATATAAAAAAAACTCCCAGAAAATCACTGTATGTGAATTTTAAACATTTATTCTTGTTTTATTAATGAAAATAGTGTTTCACCCCCTAGTAAAACATGACTCAGTACTTGGTGGAGAAACCCTTGTTGGCAACCACAGTGATCAAACATTTTTTATAGTGGGCCACGTGGTTTGCGCAGATCCCAGGAGGGATTTTGGCGCAATCCTCTTGACAGATTATCTCCAAATCCTTAAGGTTTGTAGGTTGTTGCTTGGCAACTCGAGGCTTCAGCTCCCTCCACAGATTCTTTGTAGGACTATGGTGCGGAGACATATTAGGCCACTCCATGACCTTAATGTGCTTCTTCTTGAGTCACTATTTTGTTGCCTTAGCTGTATGTTTTGGGTCATTGTCATGCTGGAACACCCATTCACAACCCATTTTCAGTGTCCTGGCTGAGGGAAGGAGGTTCTCACCCAAGATTTCCTGGTACATGGCCCCATTCATCCTCCCCTCGATCCAGTGGAGTCATCCTATCCCCCTTGAAAAAACAGCCCAAAACATGTTTCCACCGCCATGCTTGATAGTGGGGATGATGTTCTTGGGGTCTAAGTCAGCATTTTTCTTCCTCCAAACAAGGCAAGTTGAGTTAATGCCAAAGAGCTCGATTTTAGTCTCATCTGACCACATCACTATCTCCCAAACATGCTCTTAATAATCCAGATGCTCACTGGCAAACTTCAGATGGGCCTGGACATGCAGCCTCTTGAGCAGGGGGACCATGGAGGCGCGACTGGATTTTAATCCATTGTGGCATAGTGTGTTACCAATGGTCATCTTGGTGACTGTGGTCCCAGCTGACTTGAGATCATCAACAAGCTCCTGCCATGTAGTTCTGGGTTGTTCCCTCACCTTTCTCATGATCAGGTTCACTCCATGAGGTGAGATCTTGCGTTAAGTTTCAGACCGAGGGAGATTGATGGTTAATTGTTGTTTCTTCCATTTTCTAATTATCACACCAACAGTTGACACCTTCTCACCAAGCTGATTGCCAATGGTCTTGTAACCCATTCCAGTCTTGTGCAGTGGTACAATTTTGTCCCTGATGTCCTTAGACAATTATTTGATCTTGCCCATTTTGGAGAGGTTGGAATCTGATGAATTAATTGATTCTGTGAACATGTGTCTTTTATACAGGTAACCAGCACTTAATTAGAAGTACCAATTAAGTAAGATAACTAATATGTGTTCCACCTGGTCACATAACTGGTCCGTGGGAGCCAGAATTCTCGCTGGTTTGTAGGGGTTGAAATACTTATTTTCGTTAATAATACAAAAAATGTTTAAAATGCCTATACTGTGATTTTCTGGGAACTTTTAAAATATTTTCCCCTCACTTTTAAGATGAACCTACCATGAAAAGTATAGAGCATTTATTTTTTTGTAAAGGGGAAAACTCACAAAATGAGCAAGGGGGGACACTTGTTTTCTCCACTGTAAATACTGGTGAAAACAACGCTGGGCTCTGCTTCATTTAAAAAAAAACAGCAGCTGATACGTCATTGATACAGAATCATGAAGAAAATATTTTTCCCTATAATAAGACTTTTTGCACATTTATTAAAATGAAAACATTTCCATAATCAAGTAGTTTAGATGTTCCTTTTACTTCCCCCACCTGCCAGGTCCATAAAGGTGTACGAGGAAAGGTGAGGGACAAGAGTGGGAAACCTATTGTAGGTGCTATGATTGTGCTGAATGGGGGAGTGAGGGTCTTCACTGCAGAGGGTGGCTACTTCCATGCCCTGCTGGCTCCTGGTAACCACAACATCGAAGCTGTGGCTGATGGTTATCAGCAGCAACGCCAGGAGGTATGTATGTGCAACCAAAAACAAATGATAAAGCATGCAAGAATTTACCTTTCGATTGGTCAACATGGTATCATATGAGGAGGATGATAATGCTCATAACATAATGCTTTGTTAATATTTAAACATACCTTACATTTTTCTAGGTGAGATTCAGGTTATTCGTGCTTAGTCATGTTAAAAGTTTGAGTAGGTAGGTTAAATAAATGGTTAATGGACTTATTCTTACATAGCGCTTTTCTAGTCTATCATAGTTTTGTATAATGGTTTCAATATAGCAAAATATACCAGCTCAACAAAGTAACAATGGACAGCAGTATTAACAACAGCTACAAGATCACCTATGAGAGAGAAATGCTTAACATTAGAAAAGCAAGGACTTAATACAATTTAGGATCCTCAAACTAGACACCCCCCCACACACACACACACAATTTCCCAAACTGAGGAAGACTCAGTCAAGGAGGAGAAGGAGTCAGGCAGTTTTGGTCTGGCTGAGGCAGTGAGCTTGCTGTCACCTGCATCCGAGCATGTTACTGGCCAACATATAGTCCCTGAATGGTGCAAATCTCTTTCTCCTTGAACGTCAGGAATCAGGTGATCTAACTCACAAGAAACCTGGCTGTCGGTTGAGGTACTAGACCACACCATTGAGCTCACAATTTTCTCCATTCACCAAGCAGATAGAGAAGGGGGACTCTCCAAAATAAATGAAGGGAAGAGGGGTCTGTATTATGATTGACCAGGCCTTGGTGTGACCAGAAGAAAATTAAAACCTACTGCACTCTCAACCTAGAGTACCCCATGCTGCAGTGTCAGCCATTTTGATTACCCTGGGAGTTCACATCGCTCACTATCGCTGGTGTTTATATTATATTCCATAGACCAACACGAACAGAGTGCTCAAAGAATGGCACAGCATGATTAATATGCAAGAGACTGCACATCCAGAGTCTGTGCATATTGTAGCCAGGGACTTTTACTGGACTAACTTAAGGACAACATTATCCAAACTACATCAACATGTCCAGATCACTGCTACACTCCCTTTTTCATGGCTACAAACCCTTCCTTGCCTGGCATTCTGCAAATTAGTCCAGTCCTCCATCCTCCTCTTCACCTCCTATAGGCAGAGTCTGAAAGGGGAAGGCCAACCCTACAGGACCGTACACCAATCTTACACCCTCCTACAGGATTATTTTGATTATTGACGTTAATTTGTATGTTTTTAGCAGGCACTACATATTGCTACCAAGTGGTCCTCTCCTTGAGTGTTTTGAGATGTGACATTTTGTACTTCTTGGGGTCATTGTTGTACTGCTATAGTTGTTCTGTGTGACTGGATGGTTTTATATTTAAGTTAAATTTAGCCACGTTTATGAATGTTGTCTATAATTTAAGCTGATATTGGTTGCAGAGGAGGGTTTCTGGAAATTACAAAGTATCACCGGGATTTGACAAGAAAAAATCATTTGAAGGCAGGAAAAATGAGATAGAAGTGTGAACACGTGTGACAGAATTGGACAAGATAAAACAGGCTCTGGCAGTCACTTAATCGCTCTCAGGTAGGGCAAGGGATACTGATCTAGAACTACCGGCAGATGATCTGAATAAAGACGATGGTATGATATTTTACAGAAATTAGATTGCGTATTTTCAAAGAAGAAAATGATTGGTAGTATGATGCATACACAGACTTTGATCAGATTAATAGAGAGTGCTGTTTCAATGATAAATTACATTGGAGAGTTTGAACAGAGATGTGCAAACCAAAAATGTAAATTTAACATGATTCTTCTGGACACTGTTGGCTTTCAAATTACTGGACACTGCTAGATGTAAAAGAAAAACAGCTCACACTCACTTTTTGTCCATCAGTTACGTTTGCATCAGTGGAATGGGGCTAAAAAGGCTTTTTGTTACAAAATATCACAAAGGAGGGAAGGAAGAAAAATGTGCAATTTATGCTGATTATACGAGTACAAAGAGGGTAAGAAGGCATGATGTCCATGTCAGGCGAGGAGGCTACTGCAAGGTACAAATCCACTGGAAAACTACCGGAGGAGATCAAAATATGCTGTTTTTCAAATTACATTTCACTTGGGGAAAGACTGTCTGCACAAAAAACAACATGTGAAAATAGAAGAAAATCTAGATGAAGTGGAAGAATGTAATGTAATACTGTTTTCAACTCGATCTATGTCTGACAGAAATATTTATGGTTGAATCAGCAGGATCTACAGTCACTGATAATGCATACACAAGAACAATTTGTGGAGAAAAGTGGCTTGACAATTATATCAGTGAAATTAATGCAACCGAGGTAAGAACAATTCAAAAATGGAAAGGCAATAAAGCTTTCAAGTTTGATGACGAGAGTTGTACACTCTATTAAGAGTAAAACGTTCAGTGAAGATGGACCAGACTAAGTACTAGATAGAAATGGAAGTTGTTCCAGCAGATATTCCTTTACTTTTGAGTAAAGTATCATTGAAAAGGGCAGGGGGGTGTAACATTTTGAGAATCATGAGACAGTCAGTTAAACTTGAACTAACCTTGCAGGACACTGTTGTGTGAATAAAACAGATTAAGAGAACCAATAAAAAGCTATGTCTTGATGCATGGTCAATAATCCCGGTAACGGGATCACTAAAATCGGCTCAACTGGATCAAAAATAGCTAGTGAGAGTATGATCCTTACCATAACAGAGAATATGACCACAGAGGAAAAGCATAGAATACTACTGAAGCTTCAAAATCATCTTGGACATGCTACAGTTGATAAACTGCGGAAATTAATGATCGGCTCAATTAGTTATAATAATGGGACTATTTCTATTCTAAACCAGATGTGAACAACTGTGAAACGTGTATCAAGTACAGCAAAACTAAACCTGCTTTGGGTTTGCCATTAGCATTCTGTTACAATGAAGGTGTGACAGTGGACTTGCACAAACTAGAGCCAGGGGTATTGTTTTTTTATTCGTATTGCCCATTATTGCAAAAAACCAATTTGCCTCAATAGGCCTTACAATGACTGAACTTCCTGTCCTGTTACTGTGGATGAGGAACAACTCACTACAAAAACAAAAAAAACTATCAGGGAGAAAATATAGGCAGAAACCTCAGGGAGAACAAGAGAGGAGGGATCTCTCTCAAGATGGACCGATGTGCAATGCATAAAGTGTATACAAAATATAACACAATTTACAGTATGCAGTGCAGAGAGGATGGCATAATTATAATAGAATGACAATGAATATGGAAAATGTAATGACATTTGGAGATGCTGCAGTAGCTCCTTAGCAGACTGTGCACACCAGGGAACCAGCTGACTCTGCTGTCTTTCAGGCTTATTGGTGCCTTGCAGCTATGTCCGCACTCTTCCGAGATAAATTATCCCAGAAGGCCTTCCTCTTCAGCTGGAGGGCTTCCCTGACTACTGGTGTCCACCAAGATGTCTTAGGGTTACCTCTCCTTGAGGCACCTGTGACTATGTGACCAAAGCTTGCAGCTTTAGGAATGGTTGCTGTGAACATAGCCCAGTCCAGTTCAATGTCCTCAACATCCACAGCAATGCCAGAAAATCTCTGCTGGAGGTGGGAATTGAAGGTCTCCTGGACAGGGGGCTCCGCCAGATGTTCCCAGTTCACCTGCGCTGCACATTTGTGCTTGACAGGTCTGTCCAGAGGCTTCCCTCTCCATCTTGACCCAACCCGCCACTAGATAGTGATCAGTTGAGAACGCCGCCCTTTCTTTGCCCGAGTGTCCAAAACTTGCAGCCTCCAGTCAAAAGGAGACAATAACAGAGTTTGTCATTGACCTTCAGTCTAAACTGATCTGATACTGTGTACTCTTTTGAGCGACCTTATGCTCGAACATGGTGTTTGTTATGGACAATCTATGACTAGCACAGAAGTCCAATAACAAAGCACTGCTTGAGTTCAATCAGGGAGGCCATTCCTCCGAATCGCACCACTCCAAGTGTCTCCATTGGTGCCTACGTGTGCCTTGACATTTGCCAGTCGGATTATAGAGTCCTTGGCAGGAACCCCATGCATGACTCAACTGCTGTCCAGTACATAGGTATAGACAACTTGTAAGCCCTCCCCTCTACCATAACCCTACCATCTAAGGGGGCGACCCCCTCGCCAACACGGGGAAACTCCAACATGGCAGCACTCAGCCAGTGACTTGTGAGTATCTCCACACCTGTCTTGCGTCTCACCTTGGGCAACTCCAGAGAAGAATAGTCCAACCTTCATCTTCAAGTTTGGTTCAAAAGCTGTTAATGTACATAGAGGTGAGCCCTACTAGATCTAATTGTTAGCATTCCACCTTTTTGCACAAGTGCCCCCCAACCTAAGAGAGGTGTTCCACGTCCCCAAAGCCAGCCTCTGCCACTCATGTCTAGTCCATCTGGACCCAAATCATTGATGGCACTGGCTAAACAACAGGCTGCAAACTCCCTGCATCCTGGTGTGTGTGTGTGTGTGTGTGTGTGTGTAAACTTCAAAGAAATCACCAGGCAAGGGGGGCGTGCTCAACAAGTAAGGAACTAAATAATCCAGTAATTCAAGTGATTTATTTCAATATTGTGCTGTAAAAGCCTGTTTCATGCTTCACACAATCATCAGCAACCAAGTGAGCCAAACCACAAAGACCATTTGAATCTATACACATCTATTTCCATTCCCATATGTCATGTA
>OMLC01066761.1:0-16724 GCA_900302585.1 Regalecus glesne | reverse complement strand
CTCACTGGGAGCTCAGAAACACACACACACACACACACACACACACACACACACACACACACACACACACACACACACGTACCATTCAACCCATACTGAGTGTGCTGGAAGAGATCCATCAAACTGGGTCCCTCCTGTGAACATGTTTTGATTTCTGCTCTTGACTCTGTCTGCCAAGACAGGCTCAATTCATAATGGCAGTCAGCTCAAACGACGCCCTCTGTCTCAAGAACGGGGATTCAAATCAGACACAGAACAAGTCGCCAGAGACCCTAGATCCAGACGGAGGTTTGAGAAGGGGGGGGACATAGCCATGTGGAGTTTGAGCTGAAGCTGAGCCGGACTCTTCATCCCTGCCTCCACTTTGAAACTAAACAGCAGACGGATCAACAGTTTGCACAGAAACACACCCTAGCAAACGCAGCGCAGACGCAGACACACATCCCCAACTCTCACCCTTCAGGGGGGAAAAACACCAGAGTCTGAACTAACGCACACAAGCCACCACCTAGTTTCCCCCCACCCAGCAAACTCGGACAGGAATTAGAAAAGAGTGTTTGTCTGGGCCAGAAAGGGCTCGTTTTTGTCGCAGACGAGAGCAATCTCAGCTCGCAGCACTTGCGGAGGGAACATCTGCGGTTTGCTTACCTTTCGTCAGCCAGATGGGTCGGTTTCGTGCTCTTCTGCTGCCACTTGTTTTCTTGGTGTCGGTCGTGACACACACACGCCTGCTGCAGTACTGGCCGACCCGCGGAGGTCTGCTGAGGAACGGGGCGGGCAGAGGGATCCACCCACCGACCGAGGCCACGCCCTTCCCCGGCCAGGGATGACATCATCGGGAGAAGAGAGAGCTCAGCCACGGGAGGTGTTTTTGTGTTGTCTCATTTATGTGTTATTCGTGAATCCACAGAGATGGGGAGGAACATTTGAGATGGTTGATGTCCAAATATGCTGCCGATGACTTCACCAACTAGTTTGCTCCACCTTGCAGATGAGTGGCGTTGATTAGAATCGGCTGGTTTGGGTGGAGCAATTATGGAGTCGCCCTCTGGTGGTTGTGTTGCTACCTGCAGTATGAGCGACGCAATGGCTTGAATTCTCCATACGATGAAGTTTCATCGGGAAAAGATCATCTCAGGTAATATTGATACGGTTTGAGTCGTTGTGTTGATCCATTAATAGTTAAAGGGAAAATTTATACAATGTGTCAAATATGGGGTCATATATATAAATATATTGTTGCTTTTTATCATCATTATTATCACTTTTTATATTTGATTGATTTCTACTCTTGCCTTTACCCATTTTATGCCTTATTCTGTTATACCTATTGATTTATATGTATGTGTACACACACACACACACACACACACACACACACACACACACACACACACACACACACACACACACACACACACCTTCTTGTCAGCAGTGATGAGCCGTGCCCTTTCAGCCTGTAGCTCCTCCTGAAGACTAGTATTGGTACTACGGCTCATGGCATTGCGTGCCAGCTCCAGCTCCAGCTGCCTGATCTTATTCTGCTGCTGTTCACATTCGGTCACCTGACCCTGGGTACTCCGCTCCATCTGGGCCAGCTTACTCTGAGTCTGTTTCAACTCTGCACAGAGCTATGGGATGCAATTTGATGTGCAGTATATGTATTGTTTCATGAAAATCCCTTTATACACACTTAAAATGCATTTAAAATGTTGTGATATACCATAAATGTTTAATGGGACTACCCCATTAATATTTATGGCTTGTTAGCCTGACTTGAGTTCAGAAACCATAGTGGACTGTTGACGACTATAAGAACATAGGCAAGTTATGCATTACATAGATGACTGAGTTCATTGAAGATGTTTTCTCAAACAGATTGCTTCTAGTTCACTCTAATAGTTTATACATTCACACCAACAGGGATTCGGAACAGTGATTAGGTTGTCAAGTAAAAAGAAAACCAAGTAAGATCCACTGCTTTCTAAAAAACTTAGTTAGGTCCAAACCTTGAGTTTTTCCTGGTCCAGTAGTGTGTTGTATCTCTTTAGATCAAGGTTCTTCTCCCTCTCATAGCGGAGCTCTCTCTCTGCTGAGGTGAAAAGGCTCTGTGCTCTCTGCACATCCTGCTTGAGCTGCTTTGTCTCCTCTGCCCTCTGGCTCAGCACCGAGTCCTGGGACTGAGGAGAGACCAGGAGAAAGAGCCTTGGCTGAGAGACCGGGATAGCAAAGGGGACAGCAAAGTCCCACAACCCACAGGTAGTGCTCCTCAGATCTTAAAGCTACAGCGCTAGATCAAAAGGAGGCAACAAAGCTTTGTCTGGACAGTCGGTCAATTTCACAGCTAATATAGACTGGCCATGTTCACACAATGAAACAAGTTTCCTACAAAAAAAAGTCGATGTCTTTCAATACGGACTCTTAATGATCAGAGATAATGGGAACAGACAAAAAGCAACAAATTTATTTTCCTCCAAGACTTCCTCTATTAAAACATATTGTTACTGGTCAGCTCACAGCTAAAAGAGCTAGCATTTTTGGGACTCAACACAAGAAAACTCTCTGCAAATAATAAATGCACCAGACATTCTGATCTTTCAAAGCCATCAATTGGGAAACCTGAAGCCTTGGGGAACCTTCTACCCCACTCCCTCTTGTGCATATAAGCAGCTGGCAGCCGGACAAGCAAAATAACGTGAACGTAGCTCATGGCGTTACAGACCTTGGCTCGTGCCTGGGCTTCATTGATTTGAGCTTGCAGGGCCAGCTCATGGTGAGAAGCCAGCTGCCTCGCATCCTCCAAAGTGACCTGCAGACGACTCAGTTCACGCCTCAGACATGACAGCTAGACATGACGACACAAAACCACATACATCAGGTTGCAGGCATTAGCTAGTGTGTTGTCATGACCTTCATAGACATTCTCACAAGATACACCCAGGTAACGTCAAAAATGTATAATCAAGTTGTCTTTATGAATACTCAATTAAACAGGAATAAAGAAATCGCAACAAATTGAATCAATTCATCTGGATGTGAAGAAGTAATATCCATCCCGGAGTTAAGAGTATATCTGTTGCCATCTTACAATGCTGTGATTGCAACTATTCCCCAGTACGTAATTTCTACCTAATAAAGGAATATCTTATCTTATCCTCTGTGAATAGTACACATGAACATTGAAGCTTCAGTCAATGTCTCTAATTTGTATACGAAAAAGTAATTTGTTTCAGTTGTTAATCCAACTGTGGTGTTGATAGAGTTAGGTGATACCTTCAGTCAGCTGAGACTAAAAAAGTCACTTAGATGAGTCAACTATTTTGTATAGGCCTTTATGATGAAACATTTCTCCCACTTAACACTGTGTCCAGATGAACCGATTCAATTATTTTTGGCGATATAATCAAGTTTCTCTAACTTCTCTATTTGGATACAGAATTGTCACCATGGAACAGAATGAATGAGATTAACGTTTTTTTAAAGAGATCAAATCAATTCTTTACATATATTTATAAAATATAATATCATTATCATCATCATCATCCTGTCAGTGGACATACTATCCAGATACCTGATCAAAGCCTTCATCCTTGGTCTTTCCTACTAAACGACCTGTCTCTATTTGAAGTGTGTTTTCCCCAGCGTCCAGGGTGTTCCTAGGCATTTCCCGCCCGGAGGAGAGCTGCTCTTGCTGCATTTGCTGGAGCTGCTCCCTGAGATTCTGCATGTCCAGGCCCAGCCTCTCTCTCTCCCCCTGGGCTGCGAGCTTCTCTTGGACTGTGAAGCTCAGCTGGGCCTGAAGTTCACCGCTCTGCCTCCGCTCAGCTACCATTTCATTCCTAGCAAATGAGGAGGTTTATGGGAAGTATATATACAGAATATGCAAAGGGCATAGTACACAGAAAAAAAGACCAAATAAAAACGTATTAGCTATATCTGGTGCAACATAAAAAGGACCTATAGGCAAAGGAAGGACCATCTCATCCAAAAATTAGGTAAACTTATTTCAGTGGAGATTAATGAATTGTTGTCATTTAACTTAATGCACTTTGAAGCAGTACCCAAAGTTCATCAACTCAAACTGTCCTCTAAACTAAATGACCAGGACAGCTGAGAACAGAACAGGTATGCCAAGCTCACAGCTTACTGGGTTCATCAAGCTTCCAAACCTGGTATTTTGGATTTATATGAGCAATGTATTGCCATAAGGATCTCTCTCAGTGTTAAACACAACTTTAAGTAATTGTAGAATATAATATGACTATAGTATGTATATATCTATTCAAGGAAAGGGGTAAAATTCACAAACTCAAATTTAAATGATCATGCACACACACATACACACAGTTTCTGCTAAAAAAACAATAATACAAACCTCAAAGTATTGTATTCCTTCTCAAGGCTGGTGAGCTCAGTAGTCAATCGGTCAACCTGCTCTTGGAGCTGGTCCACCTGCACCCGGCTCGCTTTCAGGTCTTCTTGGGCAAATCCACCCTCTTTCTCTTGGTCTAGTTCGCCCTGCAATCGATTCTGAGCACGCTCCAACCGGGCTACCTGTGATAGAGAAGTGGAGAAAAAGAGAGAGAGAGAGAGAGAGAGAGTCAATAGGGCAGAGTTAAGATGTTTCTGTAGAAGTATGACACACACAGTTTTGCCGTTTGTTTTACACCATTGAGCATCATCTTACCACAATAACATGGTCAACAAACTGTCCATCTATTACATGAAGTCCCTAAGTGAAAATCAGCCTCCAGCCCAAGGTCTCTGGAGGAGGAAACTCAACTAACCTTTTCTTCAAGTAATGCCTTTTCTCCTTTGACTTGGGTGAGACTCTTGATGAGAGTTTTCCCTTGCTGGCATTCTGTATGTAGACTATTGACTTCCATTCTCAGCTTTTTCAGTTCTCTCTCCCCAATCTGCAGAGCCTTTGTTTAGCACAAATCAAAGGCAATTAAATCAAAGGAAGAAACAGAAGACAGAAAATGTGGTTTGTGATAATTCATGACTGATCCTATGTATTTTACTACATCCTAAAATACAGTAGATATGCACATGTAAGTGAAACATATCTTTTGACTGATGCTTAACAATTAGAAAGTGATTCAGACCGCCAGCACAACCTTTTTTGTTTAATTTGGAGATTCAGATAAAAATTACTTCAATTTTTTATTATTATTTTTCACAAGCTTTGTTGTTTGTATGTAAGTATCATAGTACTCATGGGTAGAGTGCGCACTTATGAGCCAGAGGCAGCAGGTTTGGACCTACCATGGGGTGTCAGGAAGGGCATGTGGCCTTATTCTCCCAAGCTCCATCTAAGTCTGTGTCCACAAGTCCCACCCCAACCAGTCCCCACAACGTGGGGACTAATCATGACATGTAAAATGGACCTCTCATTGTTGATAATTGTTAAATCGTGAATGAACACGATGAAGAGACAAGAGATGTTGAACAGGACAAGGAGCAGCTTAGCTCATTGGGTAGAGCGGTCGTCTGGCAATCAGAAGGTTGCATGTTTGATCCCCGGTCCTGCAGGAAGCATGCAAAAGTGTCTTGAGCAAGACACTGAACCCCTAAGTGCTCCCCAAGCGCCATATGGTGGCAGCTCACTGCTCTTATACAATAGGATGGGCCAAATGGAGAGAATTGCTAATTTCCCCTTGTGGGACTGATAAAGGAATCTATCTATCTATCTTACCTCCTTGTCCTTTTTAAGGGCAGCCTGGGCAGTATTGAGGTCCACCTCTAACTGTTTCCTCCAGTCCTTCTCCTCGGTCAGGCGAGCTTCTAGCAAAGCCACTCTCTCTTGGCCGTTGCCCCTCAGCTGCCCACCACAGGATTAAAGATCACCAGAAGATCATTGGTTAAAACTTATGAGTTGAAAACTGACAAAAGGAAAACATCACAACATGAAAAATTATTGATTTTTATATGATGGAAGGAACCATAGAATTCAAATTGTATAACTCAATGTACTAACACAGAAATCAACGAGGCTGACGGTCAAATTCTTATTGCAAAATTTATCTTAGAAGCCAGGTAAATTATTGTGGTTAATATTAGCCACAGTGATTCATTGAATTCAATTTCAGTTCTGATTCCACATTTGTCACATTTAGTTTTAGCACAGTCCTTGGCACACAAAAAAATCCTAACATTTACTTTGGATGACTTTGTCATGATACAAACAATTTGTAAACTAAAGGATTATTTTTCTTGGTTTTAGTGGAGGGTTTGACTTAATCATAGTGTTGATTGGATTTGCCTTTCGAATGATGGAGACAATGTTCTTGCTTTGTGACTAAAATACAAAAAGAACTCATAAAAACAGGGGTCAGAAATGACGGTGGTCAATAATGAATTTCTGTTTACCTGCTGTAAGTAGGACTCAGTCTGTTTGACCTCATCTCCATTCTTCTGCAGCTTGTCCTGACTTCCCTGTTTCCTCAGCTCTGCATCAAGGTTCCTTATCTACAGGACCCAGTATAGATAATTAGTCAAAGACAAGGTTTAATACATCTGGGAAATAGACAGCTCCCAAACAGGCTATTCAATTTCATTATTGGTGGAATTCTAGGAATAACACATTTAGGACTTTATTTCTTTTATATTTCTTAAACTTCACTTTGAGAGGTTGGTTGAGAGGAACACTCATGGTTTTGCAACTTTCGTGAAAAAGTGCCAAATATCCCTTTATTCATTCAGTGGATAATTCTGTCAATTGTTTATAGAGAAGACAAACACCCTGTACAAGCTGCCAGTCCATCACAGGGCCTAGAAACACAGCCATTCAAAGAGCAGTCATACCAAAATCTAGCTTAGATCACTTCAGACAAGTCCATTTTATTTGTGTAGTCCATTATTACAAATTGCAAATTCCCTCACTCTCATTTTCTTTGACTTGTTTGTTTTTATTGCAGTTAGTTATCAATGTTTACCCACTTTCAGCTGCAGAGAAATGATGCCTGTCCTTTGACACCTCTGCGGGCTATTTTGACCAATTCAATAGGTGCCTTTCATTCAATTTAAGGCAGCAAGATTAGGTTGACTACTCACCCTCCTATGTAACCCTTCCAGTTCTCCCTCATGGCGCTGCTGCTCTTCCTTGCTGGTATTCTGGGCCTCTCCTAACAAGGACTCCAACTCTTCATTCCGCTCCACCAACTCCTCCTGTTCTGTGCGCTGCCTCTGGAGCCGCCGCTGCAGCTCACGCAACTGTGCCAGCCCATCCTCCACCGCCTCACGGCACCTGGACGCAGGAGTAAAGAGAAAGAATGACGGGGGAGGAAGAGGGTGGTATGAGGACCAAGAGGAAGAAACAAGTCAGAGTAGAAGGGTGGAATAAATTCAACTTCAATAACTTCAATATGGTCAACATGAGCAGTTGATCTGGATGTGACTGTACCGTTTATGAAGGTGATCTTTGTCTTCGGCTGACGAGTCACTGTTTTGAGGCTCGCCCCTTCTGCTCTTGTCCTTTTGATCCACTTCTTTGACTATAGATTCTTGCTCAGGGTCCCTTTTTGCCAACTTGAATGAACACAAAACAGTGCAGAGGGTATATGACATAGTGATACCCAACAATGTCATGTCACTAAAATAACTATGAATATTTATTTAGCTATTTATGGCTAAGAGAGGTCCGTTTTACATGTCACAATTAGTCCCCATGTTGTGGGAGTGGACATGGACTCAGATGGAGCTTTGGGGATTAAGGTTGGATGCCCTTCCTGATGCCCTGAGGTGGGTCCAAACCCGTAGCCTCTTGCTCATCAGTTCCCAAAGCGTGTACTTTACCATTGAGCTACCACAGCCCAAGCTAAATGGCTAAAGTAGGGATGAATTTTAAATACTAACCAACTCCAGGTTTTTCTTCTCAGAGTCTAAGGTTCGTACTCTCTCCCTCAGAGCTCGTATCTCTCCATCCAGCCTCTCGTTGTGCTCCTTGGCCCTCTGCAGCTCCACCATATCTGTGTGTGTGTGGGGGGGGTAAATAAAGCAAGAAAATATATAAACATTTAACATCAATGAAGCGACATCCTTCAATCAGTAATTGCAGTTGTAGTCTTCAGATGAAAATTTAATACACCTTTAAAGTGTCGTGTTAATCCCTTATCTAACTTTCACACATTCTTATGGTCATTACAATTACATCAAGCTCCACACTGACCAAGCACCTCTACTGATTTTACCAGTCAAATCATAGAAGATAATATTGTCTACAAACAATAGGTAGTTATCTATAAAACAGACTGGTATGGTAGACTAAATGTCGCCAAAAATTCATCAAAAATGTACCAACATTTTTCTTGGAGTTAAAGGAAAATTCCCCACCCTGGACAGTAGGCAACCTAAGCAAGACTGATCATTGAATCTTTCTCACCACAATGCTTCAATTTGTCCACTTCTTTCCTCAGGTTCTCCACTTCTTTGCCCGTTCGCTCCAACTCAGGTCCTGACATTGGAATTAACTTTTCAGTTCCATACAATGATTAATTCTCATATAAGATAACGGGCTATATCCAGTCATCGTCAACCGCCAACTGATTACGTTGGGCCAGAGTCTTCCTGGAGCCTATCCTTGCACTCATTGGGCAAAATGCAGGGACACACCCTGGACATGTAGCCATTGCTAAATTCAGGAAATTCAAAAGAGTACCATTTAAACAGTTGTGGCCAGCCTATGAACCTGCATTTCATTCAACATCATTAGTAGTTCAAATGTGACCCTTCAACCCAAGGCACACAACCAATAAACAAGAAACAACTAACCAGTCACAACCAACATACGTCTCAAGTTGTAAATGTAGAATGTTTTTTGCCGACATTCACTAGATGACAAAATCTGAAAACATTGCTTTAAAGTCCTGAAAACAACATTTGAGGGGTCCACTCAAATATAACCAAAGATATCTGAAAACATACCACCGAGTCCCAGGCTGTTGTTTTTTGTAGCATCTAGTTCATTTGTGAGCCTGCGAATGTCTTGGTGGGCCATGGCCAGTCTATTGGAGGCTTCCTCCAGGTCCCGCTCCAGACGCTGCCGCTCAACTCGTTCCCTGGACAGCTCCTCACTATGTACCTGATGAGAAAGAGAAGGAAGGAATGGTAGGAAGAGAGAGAGTGAGGCATTAAACATGGGGTTTGAGTAGCACAAGGGGGGAAATCCACACTGGTAAGACTGGGGGTATCAATTGCTTTCCATGCTGTTGTAGAGGACTTGAGTTATTGATATTTGATGTCACTGGGGGTCTGGAAAGTGTCCAGAAGTAATGAGCAACATTCTTTTATTTTAGCATCAGAAAACACCAGAAAGAAAAGTTGGCATGCGATTGTCAGTGACATGCGTAAGCACTGTTAAAACTTCTTCCTCCCGTTTTTAAGTGCAAAAATCCTTTTTTGAGCATCCACTTCAGGACGTGTTAGTAAGAACAGTAAGTGAACTCATATTTTCAATCTGCGTCACACAGGCCATGCTGACATCAAATAACATCCTCAGTGTGGATATATAGGAAACAAGTCAACCAAAGGATTCTTAGTTAATCTCAGTTTCTTTCAAAGTCAGGGTTAGATCGTGGGCTATAGTTGCAAAGTGAGGACCTACAGGGGAACCACTGTGCTTGCTCTGAACAGCCCTGCGTGGACCGAACAGCTTCTTCCATGGACTCTGAGATGAACACTGCTGAGAAAAGACCAGTGCGCACAGTCACAAGAGCTTTGCAAAACTCAAACAATGACTGAAACCATGTGTCTCATGTGGAATCATATTGGTTGTCTCCTCCCTCCTATCTGTAATACAGCTGAGATAAGTAGTCAAAGACGTTGTGGAGTCGTTTTTATTTTCTCTGAAAGCATCTCCTCACCTTTGTCAGGTTGTCTTTGGCCCTCAGAATGTCTTCCCTCTGCTGCTGAAGCTCTTCCTCCATAGTGTGTTGGACATGCTTCAACTCCTCCTGCTCAGAGGTCAGATTGAGAAAAAAGTAAAATGGCAGCATCAGAGTTTAAGTGGGTTTTCCATGTATGATAAACCATTCAAGTATGTTTGATGCTCAAAACACGTCGAAATGGACTCAATATAGACCTTAATCTAAATTCAAAGGAACTTGAATCAACGGCAATTGACACTGTTTAGTAACACAGGCCAGTGCTATACCTGGAGGTGGACCTGCCTCAGGTTGCCAGTGAGGTTTTGAGTGTCCATCCTCTCCAGCAGTGTGGCCCTCTCCACCAGCAGGTAGGCAACCTGTTCACTGGGGCTACTCAGACCTATCTCCCCGAGCCCCTCCTGGACCAGCATCTCAGCTAACTCCTTACTCTGATTCTCTAGATAAGGGAAATAATTATTAGATAATTTCTTTGTCTTGCTGTAATTTCAAGTTATTCTTCGAGCAACAAAGCAACACTGAATTGACAACACTGAAATGATACCAATACTATGTAATAGCACCGTGGCAAAGGCATTCAAAATTCTTTCAAAATTAAACTATCCTTCTTGGGCCTTTCAGGGAACCAGCCAAGATAGTAGCCGGGAGCACAGAGTGCTATTATATATGTCAGAGTGACATGGTTCACCTTGCTGGAGTCTGAACTGTTGGAGCTCCAGACGCAGCTGCTCATTATCTTTCTCATACTCGGCAGTCAGACATTCCCTCTCCTCCAACAGCCCACGGATATGCTCCACATAGCTCTCCACCTAAGACAAACAAAAAAGACTAATGTGAGACACCAGCTTTGTAATGACAAGATAATAATCTCAGCAATTAACTGTCTACAAGAAAATCATGTTTTGGGTTATGCTTATACTCCATTGTATTTCAGTACAGCAAGGATACACATTTCAGTATTGTTACTATTCATTATAAAAAAGTGAAGCCTACACTCACTGAAAAAGAGTTTCCTGTAATGTCTTGATGCATGATTATGAATATAGTTATCTGTAATATTTTTTTTATTGTGTTACACCAATTTTATTCATCCATCCATTGCCAACCACTTATCCAAAGTCAGGTCACAGAGTTAGCAGTTTCAGCAGGGTACCCCAAACTTCCCTTTCCCTGCCCACATCAACCCGTACTGGCTCAAAGATCCTGAGGCATTCCATGGCTAGTGTGGTGATATCATCCCTCCACGTGGTTTTCGGTCTTCCCAATGGCCTCCTCCCAGCTGGATATGCCTCAAACACCTCACCAGGGAGACAACCAGGTGCCAAAATGCCCAAATGCCTACCAAAATACCCAAAACTACCTCAACTGGCTCCTTTCTACATAAAGGAGCAGCAGATCTACTGTGAGTCACCCCCCATGAGAAAACCCATTCCAGCCGTTTATATATTGCAAACTTGTTCTTTCTGTCATGACCCAACCTTCATGGCCATGGGTGAGTCAGAATGAAGATTGACCGGTAGATCGAGAGCTTTGCGTTCTGGCTCAGCTCCCTTTTCATCACAATGGTTATCTGTTGCATTTTAATTGTCAATTTTATCTACATGATATCTCCAAGTCAGAGAGATAGTTGTTTGACTGTTCTATCGACCACATTGTTTGACACTGTGGTATCACAGGAAGGTTCATCTCAATCAATCAGGAAAAGTGTTAAAATATCATAGTGCTGCAACATTTCACTCTATTGAAAATCAAAGTATGCAAAATAGATAAGGCAACTCTTTTTACACATCTCACCTCTTTCATTTCGCTGGTCTGCTGGTTGCGTAGTATCTGCAGCTCCTGGGTGGCTGAGCGCAATTCTCCCTCACAACGGACTAGCTCACGCCATAGGTGGCTTTGTCTTTCCTCAGAACTGGCTTCCGGAGCCAGGCCATCCTCCTGCAGTCGCACAGCAATTTGGTCCTGCTCTGTGCACACCTGAAGACATAGCAGAAGCACTAAATACTGTGTTCTGACAATGCATCTGCAAGTACAGTGTTGAATTGTGATGCTGCAGTCCTATCCTTGTACAATTTCAAGCTCTGAGGCATCTTTTAATTGCTGTTATGGATTCAGAGGGATCCATAAATATTGCTTTTAGTGATGTGAGCCATTCTCAAAGACACCGCTTATCTTCTTATCTTCACCACAGCACTGTCAAAATACTGTTAAAAGTATTGTATTATCTCGCAGTGGGGTGAACTACACCACAGTCAAAGATTACAAATTGTTTTAATTATTTATTTGGCAATTATTTCCACCATCAAACGGTTAAACGTTTAGAATGTATGTTAGCCAGCAGGTTACCTCTAACATTGAATGTTAGAGCTAACCTGCTAAGTTATATGTTTGATTACGTGTCACACTGTGAAGTGTGAAAAAACTTTTTTTTTTCCTTTGGCTAAGAAAATAAGAAAAATGCATCCAGGCTGCAAATTACAGTATCAACAAGAGCTCAAGATAAACGTTTGTCAGTTTAGCTGCAAACTGATCTCATAGTGACACATGCAACTGACATGAGCTCAGTGGGGCTTGCCAGTACTAAACACCTGTGGTAGAATCCAATACGTTAATTTGCAGGCCTTGAAACCTGAGCAGACCCCTCTTCAACAATTAGACTATAGTAGAATAGGATACTGTCCTGACATATTGAGTATTGTGTCCCCATTAGACAAGCGCATCAGCTCCCATGTGTCAGCTGTGCTTTAATATTCCCCTATGTTGAAGAAGTGTACACAATAAAAGTTCGAAAGATGACACAAGGTATCAGCTACAGGAAAAATAGTGATGGTTTAGCCTATTTGTCTACTCTGCCACCCACTTTGGCATATAACAACAAACTGACTTTCAGAATAGTTTACTTTTCTTTGTTCATGTGACAAAATTGATTTGTGAACTTCTGGATCTACAAGCTATTACAATCATTGATGAATAACTTAAGTTTCCTTTCCTGATCCTTGACTTTTATTGATGCACTGTTGAGAATGGCAAACTAAATCACAAAATGGTTTGGAACAAACTTTTAAAGCACAGGTTGAATTAAACATTATTTGTACAGTTAAACACTGTGTCACTAAGAGTATGAGATGCTTGATAAGTGCGGTTAATCTTGGTAACCCATTCAGATTCCCCTAAACTTGTGAGCCAAAAGCTATACTATCTAAAATGATTGCAGCATTTGAACACTTTAATATACATACATATTCGTGGTCTCTCCAGAAAGGTAACCCTTTATAGTTCATTCCTGAACACTAAGATTGTATCCACCTACCATTGAAATGGATTTGAGGTTACTTAAAGCATAGTGTCCTGATGCATGCTTGATAATCCAGCATAAGATTAAATCAAATTAGGGTATAATACAAATTGAATTTCATCTTTGCCTTAAACATAAGTAATTATTTGAATGAAAACAACTTCTTTTTGCTTTGTCTCTTAAGCCTTCAACTTGATCAAGCTATTGCCATAAGTCTAAACAGCTACCTTTCTAAATATAATATAGGATAAAATATTAGTATTTTTAATATTTTACATTGATATGTACAAGCAGATCTCCAAAATGCCCATTTGGAGTTTCCGAATAGGTACTGTGCAAACATGTACCTTTTAGTTACCTCTTGGAGTGTATGTGTGAGAATGGAGGAAGTGAAAACAAGTAAAAACTTACAGATATTACCTCTTTGTGATCCATGGTCACATATTAGGTTTCAGCAGGTACATCTGCAAGTGATGACCTTTCTCCTCAACACCATAAGACTCAAAGCAACAGTCTAGTATATGTGGTGTCCAGCAGAGAACACAAGGGTTTCCAAAGATTCTCAAAGATGAGAAGATGCTTAAAAAACTCAGAGCCTCCATCCCTGTTTTAATCCATCCATTCCTGTTTCTCTTGCCAACGAAGTTTCCTTATAGACAGATCTTAAAGCAATGTTGTGCGAGTTGGGACCTGTAGACAAAACCAAGACACTTTAAGCCTCAAGATTAGAATAGCTAGATACTTTGGCTTAGCAAGGCAGAGGTAGGGACACAAGTGTGTTATTGCATCGCCCAACGTTATACAAAACGCTCAGAGATTATTTTAGCCATACTGATAGTGCAACTTTATTGTAAGTGAGGCAAGGAAAAAATGCTCTCCGGCAAGCCGGCGTCAACTAGCTTTCAAGAAACTTTTCCATTTGTTAAGACTGAATGTTTTCATATTAATCAAAGGCAGGCTATTCTTCGATTGACTAGTAACAAACAAACAGTTTCAGAAAATATTGGGTTAGATCTCTACCTTTGCTACTTACTTTTCATTCTAAAATGTCTGACGAGGAGGAGCAAATGAGGCATTTCTCGGGACAACAGACTTGCATTCCTTCTTGCCAAGCTAACTGCCTGGGCAGCAAAAAACTGCTCTAATGTCTATGCATACGTTTAGTTACCAGCCTATGTTAATGAGTTATCAAACAAGAGGGAATTAAATTTTAACTATCGGCTAGCTAATGAGAGAAGCATCCCAAAAAGTTGTCTTTGGTGAAGGTCTACGTGCGTTTTTCCGTTGACGTTAATTTAGCCTACCCCGTTAGCCACCAGACAGACACACCAACTGGTGGGTGAGAGCTAGCAATCAAATACTTCCATGTAGGCTGTTATTAGAACGATAACTATCTAGAAACTAAAGTTCACTTCTCAGAAACACAACATTGGAGTACAGGTAAGTTCTACACACCTCCCTGGTGCCGGAAGGACAGTAGAACCAGACAGGCGTGGTGGAGTGATTGGCTTCCATAGGCACCTTGGCAACGGACTGTACCATTGCAGTAAGGCGTACAATAACGGACTGTACCATTTACTTGACGTGAAGGAGGACATGGTAAAATTCTTGTTATGGTCTCGGCTGAATTTATTCTGGAGATAATAATCAATTCCTCTGTGATAAAAGTAATACATAAATCATTATAAAAAATCAGAATAACTCAAAGTAACAGGTAACAAGCATTTTTTTTTGCATTCAGCAAGTAAGGTACAACAACTTGCACAAAAGTCACATACTATTACAGCAAAAAAGATAACTTAGTTTCTCAGGAAAAAATAATCATGCCCTTATCAGTCTCACAAGAGTTAAATCCATAATTCTCTGCATTTGAGCCATCCCATTGAATAGTAGCAGTGAGCAGCCATCATGTAGTGCCCATCAATGTTTTACTCAAGGACCCTCAACATGCTTTCTGCAGGACCGGTGATCAACTTTATACCTCTGTAGTTGCTACAGCTCTGCACATCTCCCTTATTCTTGAAAAATAGTACCAGTATGCTTCTTCTCCACTCCTCTTACTTTGCAAGAGTTTCTGAACAATCTAGTTAAAAACTAATCTACCATCTCTCCTAAACACCTCCATGGCTCCACAGGTATGTCATCTGGGCCAATCACTTTTCCACTCTTCATCATCTTCATCCTTGCTAATCCACTGCTCTTCCTGATTTACTATCTCCACTTCATCCAGCCTCTCTCTCTCTCTCTCTCTCTCATTTTCTTCATCCATCAGTCTTCTAAGTACTCCTTCCACCTTTTCAACAGACTCTCCTCATTTGTCAGCACATTTCCACCCTTTTTTTGCCCTAACCTGTTGCACATCCTTCCAAGCTCCATCACTCTGCTAAACTAATCAACACAAGTCCTCTTCTCCTTCCTTGGTCTCCAACCTCCAACACAACTCATCACCTCTTTCTTCACTTCATGGTGCACCTCCTCGTAATCCTTTCTACTTTCTTCATCTCTAGCTGTCCCACTTCATCTTTGCCTACCTCTTCCTCTGTGTACTCTAAACTCCCACTAATCTCCTCGCCTTCCTCCCTCTGTCCAGTTGACACACCAAGTAGCTTCTCAGCGGTCTCCTTCACTCTCTCTGCGGTGTCTGTTCAGCCATCTGACAACTCCTCACCACCATGCTCACAGATATGAGCACACATCAGTCACAAGAGGGCAGCAGAATCACACTGAATGCATCAAGATGACGGTAGAATTAAATTAAGAAAGAAAGAAAGGATTCCCTTATCAGTCCCGCAAGGGGAAATTTGGATTTCTCTGCATTTTTGACCCAATCTATTGTATAGGAGCAGTGAGCTGCCAACATATGGCGCTCGGGGAGCAGTTAGGGGTTAAGTGTCTTGCTCAAGAACACCTCGGCATGCTGTATGCAGGACCGGGGATTGAACCTGTAACCTTCCGATCGCCAGACGACCGCTCTACCCACTGAGCTATGCCGCAAATTATGACTTAGCTATGATCTTACCAAAATCATACACGCTATAATATATCCAATCTGTTTTAAAACATGATAGATCCATTTTCAGCTGGACAGTTAACTTGATTAAAGCCAGGCCTTGAATGTTGGACTTTATTTTCAACGATTGTATAAACTTGGTTTTATATCTACTACTACTACTGTTGTTTTTGTTATTTTCTATTCAATTAGATGTCTTCACCGTAGACTACATTCCACCTCATACCATGTATTCTGCTCACTGTAATTGCTCCGTTTAGTGTGAAAACAAAAACAAGACAGTCATTCATGTCTCTGGCGGTCACGGGGGCACCACCGGGATAGGCGGGGTTTATTTATTTATCTATTCTATGTTTCAGTGTTTGCTCTACATATTATCTACCCTGATGTCGAGGAGTGGTATCGTTGGTGTAGGTACCAACGATCACTCCCCAAAGACGCTGTTTACAGAGGGGTCTTTTCATGTGGTCAGGTCAGTGGCTACCAGGCCCACGGGCGGGTCTCTTTTTGGGTCTTTTTTTGGATGGCGCATTTG
>OMLC01066760.1:0-16096 GCA_900302585.1 Regalecus glesne | reverse complement strand
GAGTATGCAGTTGAAACCTTTCTGCAGATGAAGGCTAATTTGGTCTTTGCTGCCCCACTCAGGCAAGGCGTATAGGCTAAAGGGGGAAATGCTTGTGAACCTGAGTTATCTGCAGAAGATGCAGCTGGGTTTCATTGCAATGCAAATCCTCAGACCACCCTGCCACCAAGGACTACCATCAAGAGGAGGAACTCGCAATATCTTTGAGAGCTCCTGCAGCTTCTGCTTGTAGCGAAGCATCTTTGATGTGTATCTTACTTATGTGTGTGTGTGTCTGTAGACATTGATGGCTTCACTGAAAAGAGCTGAATTTCTTGAGTGATGGGCTTCAACAGGTAAAGGGGGTACCATCATGTCTCGTACAGTACAGGTTTTGAATAAGTCTGCATTCTGTTTTATTTATTTTTTGGTCAGGTTTTCATATTTCCCTTTATGGAAAGAGTTAAATTAGCTATATGGGGAGAAAAGTGTCACAAATACATACCAAGTAAAATTTATCACCAATTAAACATCCGATGCTGAGGAATATGTGCTGGTTTTATGAACTACTGTTCATGTACAACTTGTCCCGGGGTCTATATTGTAAATACCAAGAGTCTGTTTTAATGTATGTTTGAAGTAATAGCCAGATGGATTTCTGATGGAGACTATTAAGTATAAAGGAAAAAAAGTTAAAAAGAACAGAAAAAGAGGAAAAAAGATTGCCATAAAAGACCAAAACAGGCAAAGGCGTCCAGATGTAGGCGCGGGGATGTTGGAAGAGAGGCAGCCTCAGTGGAGTTTAATGAGAGATATTTCTGTGGGATTTCTGCGCTAATTACCCCCCTGTATATATGCCAGGCCCATCGGCTTCTCTCCTTTTTCTGTTGCTTCAAAAACCCTACAAGTGCTCGGGAATGCAAGAACGAGCTGCAAGAGAACCTTCAAGAGAACCTGAGAACGATGGCTGCTGGCTTTATGTGAAGATTTTATAAATGGCTTAAATATAACTTGTTCTTGAGGGCTATTTCTTCATAATTGCTTAAAAGGTGAAGCTGACGTTTTCAAATCAATCTATTTAAAAAAAATCTTTGTTGGTTGGGTCTCATAGAAAAACAAAGGAGCAAAGTTGAAGCATTGGTTACAACATGGAAAACAGTCATTCAGATTGAGAGCGAATCCCTATTGGCTGCAAACTCAGACGAGGGCATTTCATCTTATTTACAGTTTTGTGCGAGTTGTTCACAACACTTGGCTCGGTTGGGTCCTTAACGAGTCACTGTATGTCATTAATAAGGTGGTGGAGGGAAAATCTACAAGTGTGGAAGGTTTTGCACAACTCCATGCTGTTTTGGGAGCTATAAGGTTGTAAGTACCTCCTTAAACTCATAACAAGGTACATGGCTACACACTTCCAAATTCCACACACAACCAATTGAAAAAAATCCCACATTATGATTATCCCAGCACTGGACAACTTGCAGCAGGCTTTAGTTAAACCATACTAGTGTGTGATGGGTATACATGAACTTTTGCATATGTTTCTGTGTTTAATTCAGAGCAGACTGTAGTTACTGCAGAGGGTCACTCTAATCTCTTTAGTTAAACCAACTGGTTTCTTTAAGCTTTGGTACAACACAATAAATGCAGCATCATGAAGTTTACGGTGCTGAGGCATGAACCTTAAAAGATGTTGACGGGGAAATTGTTTGCTTGAATATACATTAAAGTCTCCCAGCACTCCTTAACACACAGTAAAATATACTGCTTCAAATAACTTTGAGATCTGTCTGGAAGGAGCCTACTGTATATATAAGTCCGCTGGGTAAAATGACCAAGTACTTGTAACATTTCAGCATATTGAATTCCGGGGCAGAATAAGTTTAACAACCACTGGGATTCCCTGTTATTTGATAACAGCTCTTCCGTTCCCTTTTAATCCACACAGTTTGTATCCTGTAATCGGAGAATGTGTTGCCATGTGAGAGAGCAGTTTTCATTGTCAAAAGGACATAATTGCTCATTTTAACAATGACTGGAAAACCCGGTGAGAGAGTAAAGGCATCGGTGTAAGCTGGGGACCCCGCCAAGGTTGAGGTTGGCAGATTCCATCTCCCAATAAAACAGGGGGGGTAACAAATATACTGCAAATTAGCACAGAGTGCCATAAATTCCAGAGTTACATCATGCTCTTCAGAAAAGCTTTGGACTATTCTCCTGGATTCATACTCCCCTTGGGACATGCCTTGTTCACTGCAGCGCCATTGTTTTATTCTAACAGGCTGATGAGATGCTTCACAATGAATATAATCTATTCACGTCATACTTGAAATTACAGTACTCATCACTTCTATCATTTCCATCAAATATAGACATTGTTGGTGAACTAGAAATATGATATGTAATTCACTTCAGCCGTTGCAGATATACAAACTGCATACACAGTATAGAAAATAGTTTTCATCTGGCAACACTTAATGTGCCTTAAAGAGGTTTATGTCAAGTCCATTTTATTTGTATAGCCCATTATCACAAATTGCAAATTTGTTTCAATGGGCTTTATAGCAATACAATGTCCTGTCCTTAGACCCTCACATTGGATAAGGAACAATTCTCCCCCAAAAAACCCTTTAACGGGGAGGAGAAATAGGGAGAAATCCCAGGGAGAGCAACAAAGGAGGGATGTTTCTCCCAAGATGGACAGATTTGCAATGGATCTTGTATATAAAGAATCACACACAATCACCACTTGACCCTCGATTTTCACCATCTATATTCCAGTCTCCTGCAGGCACATGTCTCATCGTTAAACCACAGTGCAGGGCTCTTCGGTGTCCAAGCTCTGGTGGTGCGAGGTGCAACTGAATCGAGGAGACTGGAGAGGGCCACATTTAAGTCACTAGTGAGTCTTTCAACAGAGTCGGTCTCTAGAGTGGAAGGAAGCGAGACTTCAGGCAGCTGCTGGCCAAATGGAGCAATAGTGGATGGACCAATGTGCCGAGTGGCACTTACATCTGATCTGATATGAACTGCACGGGCCAATAAAGCTTAAGAATTAATAAGAAAGTGATTCCCCCCAATGATGTGGAATCACTACTCGAGGAAAAGTCTCATATATTGAAGATGGGGGCACGTGGTAGCTTAATAGTAGGACATCAATCAGGAAATAACATGCAAGACATCACAGATTTGATCCTACTTCATGGCATCAGGAAGGGTGCTCAGCTTTAATCCCCCACGCTTCATCTAGGTCTGTGACCATCAGAGAACTGAGATAGTACATGCTTCCACTTTAGGAGTCATGAGTTTAACCCCACCAGGAGTCGTCAGTAAAGGGTATTCAGCCTTAATCCCCCAAGCTTGATAAAATTAGAGGCATGTGATGTAAAGTACTATGAGTGGTCATAATAGGGGCGGCATAGCTCAGTGGGCAGAGCGGTCGTCTGGCAATCAGAAGGTTGCAGGATCGATCCCCAGTCCTGCATATAGCATGTCGAGGTGTCCTTGAGCAAGACACTGAACCCCTAACTGCTCCCCGAGCGCCATATGTTGGCAGCTCACTGCTCCTATACAATAGGTTGGGTCAAAAATGCAGAGAAATCCAAATTTCCCCTTGCAGGACTGATAAGGGAATCCTTTCTTTCTCTCTTTTAATACTAGTAGTGTCATTTGAAAATGAGTCCATTTACCATTTTCAGGATGCAATTGTGTTTGACTAGGCAGACGGTATACTTTAAACAATACATTTAATGTTTACTTACTACCTCGGGCTGATTTGTGTCTGAATTTAACTTCATATTTTTTCTTATAATATGTGACACTAAGTGGGAGGCTTGGCTTGTCATCTTTGGCAGCTGTTGGCTACTAGTCACCCATTGCATCCCTCTAACTGACACAGTTGTTTTTTCCTTTCTTTCCCTCAGTCCAATCTGATGTTTGGCTGACTTAACTGTGGCTGCAATGTCTTAAATCTTATTGTTACCAAGTCATTTTAATGTTTACATGTTTTATTTATGTAGCTATGTAAAAAAACAATCACTCAGTTTGCTTTATAACATCTCTCAGCATCCAATTTGGTGTCGGTTGTTTCAAGCACACCTTCACTAAATCGCTCCTGACTTGATGTGCACTCTTGGCATGATATGATATGGTAACGGTTCAATTCCAAATTCCACACTCAAATTCATTTGCTACATATCATATAATGTTTGACGGGGGTGTGAATGCCTTGGGTGGCATAGCTCAGGAGATAGGGCGGTTGACTAGTAATCAGAGGATTAGTAGTTCAATCTCCGGCCCCAGCAGAAAAAGTTGTCTCAGTGTCCATTAGCAAGACACTGAACCCCCTAACAGCTTCTATACCATGGAATGGGTTAAATGCAAAGAAAATATTTCATTGCATGTATGTATAATGACATGAATAAAGCTTCCTCTTCTTCTTCA
This sequence comes from Regalecus glesne, assembly GCA_900302585.1. Classification (NCBI taxonomy): domain Eukaryota; kingdom Metazoa; phylum Chordata; class Actinopteri; order Lampriformes; family Regalecidae; genus Regalecus; species Regalecus glesne. The sequence continues at coordinate 11,674 of OMLC01066760.1, read as the reverse complement.
AATATACTCTGACACTGGGAAACTGACACTGTGTGGGTCCAAAAAATGGCTGGACACTAGATAAAGACAATAGACTAACTATGTTTCCATGAATAACCCAAGCAAAGATTACACCAAATCATATGAAGATCCTCTTCTGGAGACAGCCGTAGGGCCCACTCCAAGTAACTCAAATCACCTTAACGTCTGCTGAAAATTCCTTCCTCCTCCAACTGATTTACAGCTAAACAGACTCTCTGTGTATGGATAAATCAGGTGGCAAGTAATAGCATGAGTCATTATGACAGTATTGTGGGAAAGAGGAACGTAATCGGGTGGAGGTCAAATAATCTGAGGTTGCATCTCACTATTTCTAATGTCATCCTGACAACAGCAGGCACTCTCTGTCAGACTACTCAGTAATTTTAACACAACATGAACCACACGTCCCCCGTGTGCAGACTGTACCAACAGTTCTTACTGTGCAGAGAAATTAACAGAATATTATCTTCCCGAGTTCCATGTGTGCCACATGCGCTGCTCTTATTTATAGTCAGAGAAAAGCCTTGCTGACACTTATAGAGAAACGGATTACACATTATCTGGAGATGCACACATTCCTGCTACTGTACACGCCAACAGGGAGGAAAGAAGGAATGGCTGGAATCCATTTTGAGGTGTGAGGGAGCAAAGAAGAGAGAGTGAGAGAGACGGAAAGAGAGAGAAAGACAGAGACAGAGAAGTAGGGAGGGGGAGAAAGAGAAAAAGAGAGAGAGAGGAGGGAGAGAGGGAGAGAGAGAGAGAGAGAGGAGGGAGAGAGGGAGAGAGGGGGGTGATCTCACATTACAGTAGTGTGATGGTGAAGGTTCAAGCGAGGACACCGGTAGAACTGGGGTGAAAGGAGCAGTAATGGGAATAAGTTCCTCTAAAGCAAAGCAGCATTGGCCTGCTGTGTTATGTTGAATCAATGTTGCTACTGGAACCTTGCTGTCTCTGTCATCATCTCAGGTCATGGTGTCCATTCAAGAGGATACAGTATTTGGATTAAAACACTAGTGACAGTGTTTAAATGAGAAGATATACAGTAATATGGGTCATACCTTTGAACTTACTAATGTGGGGTGTTATCAAACATAAAACCAGTTTAAAAACTAAGTCAAGCCAGCCAGTGCATAATTCTATGATACGTTTTACTACAAGTATTGCGATGACATCTTTTCAATATGTAACTGATGAAACTAAAGTAGATTGTTGCATTGGATAGAATCATGATCATGGTCAAGACTGATGGAATCAAACTGTTTACAGAGAAAATTCCAGTCAACGTGTGAAGCAGGGGCCCTCCTTATGCAGCAACATAAGTGGAGGTGAATAAGTACATTTACTCGTGTATTTTACACTTTTGAGATACTGGTACTTGACTATTGCAGTTTCACATGCTAAAAACATAGTAAGTTCATGAAATATGCATTATTGCGAGTTGATAAATTTCAACAGCAAAGTAGACCAGCTACAACATAAAATCACTGCTGTTAGGTTAATTAACAATTAAACACTGATCATTTTCTAGAATGAGTACTTTTATGATGGACATTATGTGTGGTTTCTTCAGTGCAGTTTGGAATGCTGGAACTTCTTTTTAAATGGAGTATTCTTAAAATATTGAATTTCCACTTTTACCACTGTAAAAGAACGAATTGGTTTTGCCCCGTTGCACACCCACTTGTGAAACTCTGCCACTCTGGAAACAAATTATATAGATTTCTTTATTAATGAGTTGGATATGAGGCTGCCAGGCAAAAAAAAAATGAGGACGAGTAAAGAGGAGGTTTATGGATATAGTAAGATGCAGAGGACAGGAAGAGATGAAGATGGATCACTGTGGCGACCCTAACAACAGCAGCAAAATTAGTAGTAGTGCTATATTAGTTCGTCATTTATCTTTTGCAATGATGGGGCCTGTGGTAGCTTAGAGGTAGAGATGGTATGGGGGGGCACTGTACTTGAGTAGTAGAGTGCACATATCAGGAAATGACAAGCCAAGTGTTGTGAGTTCGATCCTGCCAGGGGGCATCAGGAGAGGGCCTTAATCCCCCATAGTCCACCTAAGTCTCTGTCTATCCCCACAACAATGGAGACTAATTGAGATATGTAAAATGGTCCATAGTACATGAGGTGGTCATACATAAAACAAAACTGATCCATGGAAAGAAAGAGAGACTTCTTTTAAAAAGCAGTCTAGATGAGAGTTTAGAGTGACTCAATGCAAAACTTAAATGACCCCAAATATAAATATAGAAATCTACATCACACTCTTCAAAAACGTCACGAGTGTGCGAGGTGGCCTGCTTAGCATCACCATTGGAATTGTTCTTTGGAAGTGGCTTACTTTAATTTCCTGGCTGACTAAGATCATAGCTTTATTAATACAGTAATCCACTCCAGTGTCGTAAAATACACAGAAAAAAATATGTTACCATAATACCTGTAGTAAAATTGCATAGCAAATTACGAGCCAGCTGGCTTGACTTTATTTTTGAAGTAGTTGCTGGCCTGACTGCGGTTACAAGTCCAGGGGTGCAGGTCTATGCACTGAACCTGCCATTTCATCTCACAAGTGCGTAGGAGAATTACAAACCTGAGATGGAAATCGAATCAAAAACAGGTGCTTTTGATTGTTACATGGAGTACACGCAACTTTTGAGGTAACAATCGGAGGAGAGCTCGGTCCTGGTTGTAGATGGTGATAACTCAGAAGTAATCAGAACTGACTTTGTTACTGAGAGTAATACCCCGAGCATGAACCTTCTTCCAATTTCATGGTAATAAACTGCACTATATTTTACCTTGTTGTTTTTACTGTTTTGTTTACCAGTTACAAACTTGTTCCAATAGTGCGACACAGGCGCCTGTTGTTACTATAGCTTTTTATTGTGTTACACTTAACAGCTTTTCATTTCACTCAACCATGTGATGACAGCTATTCTGGACACTATGAGAAAGACAGCAAATAAGAAACACCATGTATTACAGGGCCCAGTGAACCACAGTGTTACGTGCTTGGCAAAACCACGCCACTGACTTCAATGAAACTGAAAAGTATCACATAGACAAATCCAGGGTGTTCCGCTTGTTGACTGTGTGTTCACTGTTGTAGCAGAGCTTAAGTATTACTTAACGCTGACATGAACCATATTACAGTCTCAAACCAGGAAGGACAAGATAAGAACATCTGAAGGCCAACGCCTGAGATAGGGAAAATGAGGGCCACAGTATTTGGTGGAAATTTGTGGTCTGCATAGTTAAAAAATGAATCCGATTATGTCCGTAAGGCGAATCATGCAACTTCTAAATATTGCTAATACTACATTGGAATCTGATTACAAGCCACACAGGCAACCACAGTGACTTGCAATCAAGATAGTAGACCTGTCTCTGTCTCACGCTGGAGTCAAAGCTGTTAGTTTTGCAGTGATAGAATCGGACGAGCCTCGTTTGAAGTTATCTTAAAGACTTAAAAGGCTGGGGAACATAGGCAACCAGCATATGGTGGTGATTCTCCTGGTGGTGAAGGACACCCTAGGAAGCCCTTTGGCAAGAGTGACATGATTCTAACGTGGCATCTGTCATCCGGCTTTGATTAACAGTCTCATGGTATATTATTCCCAATATTGTAGAGCTCCTCTCTTTTTAGAACTACAGCATACTGTATGCTGTGTTGTATATATGCAAGAATCGCCATGGTGATAGAATGCGAATTTACTATACACATTGCTGAATATAGGGGAGAGGCATGGCTCAGGAGGTAAGGAGGTTGTCTGGTAATCAGGAGATTGGTGGTTTGATCACCAGTCCCTGCAGAAAAGGTGTTAAAGTATCCTCGAGCAAGACACTGAACCCCCAACTGCTTAAGCCCTGATGACCTGTTCAGGGTGATTCAGGAGCCAGGTATCAAACCACCAATCTTCCGACTGCCCTACCTCCTGAGCTATGCCACCCCATATGGTGCAAGATACTTTAAACTTGTTTTGATTTACTTGTAGCTATACGTTTTCTAGCTAAGAGGATTAGAAGTGTACTATTACTTTCACTCAATGAGCAAATTTAGCCTGGTTTAAGGAGGTTGATCAGTCTGCTAGTCTGGTCTCTCATAGAGAAAGAGACATACAATAACAGGCAGTGATTAACAGTCAAGATTCTTATGAATTATGTCACACTGAATTCAAAGAAGACTCATCTGTCTTTTCACAAACAAAAGTCACTAGATATCATAATGATTGGGCTTCAGTGTGATTAAGTGTGGCACTTGACCCGGGTATTGCTTTGCTTCAAGCAGTTACCACTTCCGTCCTCGTGCTTTCTTCAGTATACATTTTCAACAGGGATTCTTCTCTGTCCGCGCGTTAACAAAAGTTCCCTATTTGGTCCTTGAAGAAATCTACTGAGTGGCTTTGCTCAAGTTGTGCAGCCATAAGGAACAAAGAAACCATGGGATTTTAATTCCTGATGTGCCTGGGAAAACGTGAAGAGCACACTAAGAAGCCAGACCTCCATGCTGCTCTTTTCAGCCCCACTTTGCCGGAGATCGTGCCAAAATCAGAATGAAAAGCTCATTCTGTTTTCCTCCAAACAACGAAGGAAGAAGTGCACGCTTGCTCGCTTGTACCCAGAAAGCCCCTTAGAGCTCTGAGCAGAATCCCAGCGTCCTCCTTTATGAAAAAGCAACATACTCTGAAGACTGTGGGGACCAATTTGGCTTAGGGTGTAATGCTTTTATTATTTGGAATGCAAGCTGCAGCAAGCAACGGTGTGTTATAGCACTAACCTTTGAAATATTCAAACATATATCCACATAAATGATTCTATTATCTGGCTTTGTTTGCCCTCGAGATATTTTCCAAACACAACAGACTGGACCCCTGTAAGGCGTACTGTTATTTATTGCTATGCTATCACATGGATTGTTTTAACTTAGCAGGTGAGTTTAGAATATAAAGGCCCATATATCCAGGGAACATGATCCCAAAATAAAAACTCTACTGTGTTCACAGTGGGACCCTTTGTTCTAACAATGCACATTTACGTCAATTTTGGTATTCATACATGTCCTCCAAGATGTAAAGAAAGAAGAAAGAAAGGATTCCCTTATCAGTCCCGCAAGGGGAAATTTGGATTTCTCTGCATTTTTGACCCAACCTATTATATAGGAGCAGTGAGCTGCCAACATATGGCGCTCGGGGAGCAGTTAGGGGTTAAGTGTCTTGCTCAAGGACACCTCGACACGCTGTATGCAGGACCGGGGATCGAACCTGCCACCTTAAAATTGCCAGACGACCGCTCTACCCACTGAGCTATGCCGCCCCAGCAAGTACCTCAGCAAGTACATCCCATAGACCACAGCAGGAGACCTTTTAAAGTGGCATGTCATTTCACTTTGACAACAACATTTGGGATCCTACCAGAGGATCCCACATACTAATACACAGTGCACAGACAATGGTACCCCAAACAAGCTAACATCGTACCACAGTACATACACACATGGTATGCAGTCAACAGTACTTCTGATGGTACTAGTATAGTACCACGGTACATACTTATACACTTGGTACACAGACAACTGTACCTCTGGCAATATTGACAAAATACCACTATACATGAATTACACAAATGTCCCTGCCTATGCTGTCTTTGTCAAATGCTGTCTTAGTCCTGGCAGTATCAAATGTGCACATCACATCCATCTTAAAATATGTACAAAGAAGCATTAAAGGGAGGAGGAAATTGTGATGTGCTGACCTACTTTGAAAAGATATCTTCCCGGTGAGCCACATCACAGGCTGAGTTAATTCTGCTTTCAGAGAAAACTACTTTGTCATAGAAGGATGGAGCTTCCACACCACAGCTGCAGCACAGCGTCTTGTAAAAACATAGCCAGTCATTAAAACATATCGTGACTCAACCATGTTTCTATCTGCACTTTCAATAGTAAACATAATAAAAGGCCAAAATGATTTGCAAACGGCAACTAAAAGTCACAGCCCATCCTTCTACGATTGAGAAAGTGATGGATCCTCTAACAGACTTGAGAGCCAAGTCAAGTCAGTTTTATTCATATAACCCATTATCACAATTACAAATTTGCCTCAGTAGGATTTACACTAACACAACATCCCGTGTTTAGACCCTCACATTGGATAAGAAAGAACTCCCTTAAAAATAAACCTTTAACAGGGAGAACAACTACAAAGAAACCTCAGGGAGAGCAACAGAGACAGGATCTCTCCCCCAAGACAGAGGAGTGTCCAATGAATGTTGTGTATAAAGAATAAAACACAATTTAAAAATACAACAGAGAGAGGGTAAGAGAATTAGAATGGAATAACAAGATTAATATTATTATTATTAATAATAATTATAATAATGTCATTTATAAGACACTTCATATTAATGAACATTTAGAATGTAAATATGTCAGACTTAACCACTAGGCTAATCCTCATCATATGAAGAACGTGTCAACTGTCCTTTAGCAAGACATCAAACCCCCAACTGTTCAAGCCCTGAGATTGAGTGGGAATCCATCCAGGGTGCTTCCCCAGCCTTCACCCAATGAGTCCTGGGATAGGCTCCTGCATGAACCTGCGACCCGGCCCTGGACAAAGGCTGACAATGGTGGGATGGAGGAATAAGGTCAAAGGTGACTTATCAACTGGCTTTCCTTACTTTTAGCTTGGGTTGGCATAGCTCAATAGGTAGGGCAGGCATCTAGTAACTACTACTACGGCTACTACTACTACTACTACAAGTAACCCCTAACTACTCAGTTTCTATGCAATGGGATGGGTTAAATACAGAGAAGAAATTAAATCGCCCTTGGTTGTGTGGCAAATAAAACAATCTATCTTTCTATCCCTTTGTCCCTCCACCCTCATCACCAAGATGATAACAACTAACACCATACTAAATTAGTAGTTTCCCTGTGTAGATAAGATCTTAGATTTGCAATGCTAGTACCTGATACGGGATGCCATTTGAGCTGAGACAGAGGTAGTTCATCCCTACCTGGAGCCTCTCGTGTGACTAGTCTCAGTGTATTGCCAAAGGATAGATGAATAGCTAAAAGATAGATAAGTAAACTTTATATGGATGAACGTATTGGAGACAATGAGCAAACCTTAGAAAAATGCTATTGAGTAATAAAGGGTGATTTAATATTTTAAGAATATCTTAGGAATGCACTATTACTCATGTTGTGTTGTTTTGAGTTGTGTTGTAATGTGCTGTGTTGTGATATGGTGTGTTGTTTTTAGTTGTTGTGCTGTGTTGTGTAGTCTTGTACTAATATGTGTTCCGTTGTATTTTGTTGCAATCTGCTGTGTTGATTTCAGTGATGCTGTGTGTTCTAAGTGGTGTGCTATGTTGTGCTGTGTTATGTTATGTTGTGCTGTGCTTGGCTGTGCTTTGCCATGTAGCCTGCCCTCGTATGACCTGGTGTTATGTTTGTACACTTAACAAACTAGGACTAACCATGCAGGAGAGTATGGCTCAGAAACTCAGAAGCCATAGTAACATAGTGCCGCATTACTACACATGAAATAGTTCCTGTAACAAGTTGTTCTTCGGACATAACAACTCCTCCCCTTCTAGCATGTAGTAATCACAACAACATTCACCGAATACAATATACTGTAGAAATATTTTCTCAAATCATACCAAACAGGTTGATCACATAATGGAACAGTGCTTAAACTGAAAAAGATATTTCATTTTCCCTACATATCTAATCTATGCGGCGGGATCCAGACCCTGTCTGGATATCCTCACTCATGTGGATCAGGAACTGGCCTGGGAGATGTGACTGGGTTAACAGTCTATAAGACAGGTGTGTCCATCACAGCCAGTGGTGATGTCAAGGATGGGAACTCCTCAGGGTCGTCGGTGCTACCTCCACCTCTCTCTGAGTTGAGCCTATTGGAACATCGGGTTGTACTTTCCAGCAAATGGTCTGCACCAGATAAATCCGGATGCCACTTTCACAGTGTAGGTGAGGGAGCCAGTTTTAGAAACAATATCACCAGGTTACCATTTCCGGTTACCTTGGCGTTAGTCTCTGGCAAGCACGGATTGTCCCACTTCGAATCTTCATAGTGACGACTGTCTTATGACTTGGCCACTCAGTCTCCTTGACATGTCCCGGTGCAGGTCTGGCTTTAAGAGATCTAGGCGTGACCTGACAGATCTCCCCATAAAGAGAAAAGCCGGTGCCTACCCTGTAGTGGAATGATCAGTGTTGTGATAAGAGAGCAGTTTCTCTGATTTGAACTTCTTGGTGTTTCCCATAGTTTTCATGGACTGTTTGAAAGTTTGTGCAAATCGCTCTGTCAGTCCATTTGTTGCAGGGTGGAATGGCACACTGGTGATGTGCTTAATTCCATTCTTTTTGGAAAACAATTTAAATTCTTAAGAGGTAAACGGACTTTGATTATCACTTACCAATTGTTGTGGCAGTCCTGTACGAGCAAATAGAGTATGAAGAACATCTATTGTCTCTGCTGATGTTGCATTCTATACTGGGAACACATTGGTCCATTTTGAGTAGGCATCAACTACCACGAGAAACATTGTATCAAGAAAAGGACCTGCGTAATCAATGTGAATATGCTGCCACGCTGTCTTGGGCCACTCCCAGATGTGCAGGGGAGCTGCCTGTGGCTGGTGCTGGGTTTGTTGAGATCCTGAACATAACTTGGCATTATCCTCTATTTCAAGATCAATGCCAGGCCACCAGATATAGCTTCTGGCCAAGCTCTTCATTTTAACTATGGCCTTCATGGAAGGATTCAAGCATTCTGGAATGAACTCTGACCACTTCACCTTTGATAGGATACCTTGGTCCTCTAGAACTAGGTGCTTGAGCTTCAATTTGACCTTCAGGCATAAGGCATAGGGTAAGGTCCATGCTTTGTGGGATTTTGGCAGTGAATTTTCCTCGATGGTTATTTTGCCCTTTATTTGTGCCAGTGTTCCAATTCCATCTTGAAATATTGATGCCAAATGATCAGTCTCCCTGGGATAGGCTATGCGATTCTCTCAGTCACTTCCATCATGTTGATTGACTACCAGTTAAGCTGGATGTTTCGCAGCCATTCTCTCCAAAACAAGGGAACATTGTCATTTTGTTCGACATACAACAGCATGCATTTTGTGTTCTTGTATTTCACTTCCACCTTCATTTTTCCCAGGGGTACAACCTTTTCTCCTGTGTATTTCTTCAATGTCACTGATGTATGTCTCAGTTTTACTTTGGCTAACTTGTCTTGATAGCCTTTGCGTGAAATGATTGGAAGGGCTGACCCAGTGTCCAGCTCCATTTTCCGTTTCTGTCCTTCAATTTCCTGCATCACCCCTGTTACTTTGTGTTTAGCGTCCTTCACAATACGAAGTTCCAAGCATGCTATGCCTCTTTCATATTCATCTAAATCTGTCTCATTTGAATCTGCTTCATTAAGTTCATTTACCTTTTTATTTCCCATTTCTTATTTGACTTCCTCTCAGTTGGTCTGTTTCGGCACATTTTCTGTATATGGCCTCTTCTGTTCCACAAGTTACAGTCCTTGTCTTTTAACCAGCAGTTATCAGGGTTATGTGATGTCTTTCCACACCGGCAACATGCAGGCATCCTCTCTCATTGTTTTGTCACTATTTTGTTCACTGTGCATTCACTAGTTGTTTTCTTTTGTAACTTTCTTTTGTAGCAGCTGTTTCCATAGATATAGCTATTTCTAGTGCACGTACAAGTGCAAGTTCCCTTTCTCTAAGAAGCCGCTTCTGTGTGCCTTCATGTTGCAGTCCACACACCAATTTATCCCTCAGTGCATCTGACAGCCCATCTCCAAATTGGCAATGTTCTGATGGCCTGCGCAATGCAGCCATATATTCTGGGATTGACTCAGTTGTCTTTTGATTACGATTGTGAAATCTAAACCGTTCTGCTATGACCAGCGGTTTCGGATTTAAATGCTCCTGCAGAGTTTACACAATGTCTTTGAAAACCTTTGAAGCTGGCTTATTTGGCACCATCAAGTTGCACAGCAAATTATATGTTTTTGTACTCATAACGTTCAACAACAAAGCTAATATTCTGTCGTTCTCTATTTTCCTTGCAACGTAATACTGCTCAAGTAATTCAATGTAAAAGATAAGATAAGAAATTCCTTTATTAGTCCCACAGGGAGAAATTAGCCAGTATTCCACAGTGCTGTCATAAATGTCCATTTGCCCTACACATCTTGTTTAAATTTTCATTTCTCATTCAACTTAAAGTATGTCCAAGTCTTCTTCTTTTTGGTAGTTTCCTTTACCACTCACTGTACCATTCATTCTATCCACTCCGTTTCCCTCCTCCAGTCGTGGTCCACAATAGCTAGCTCTGACCCCACATCAGGGGAGCCCAAACAACAGTTAAAACAAAAATATCGATAACTTTCTCTCTTCATGCTACCTTCACGGCATTTGGATTCAGTAAACGGACTTGTTCTTATGTAGCGCTTTTCTAGTCTAACAACCACTCAAAGCGCTTTACATTAAACGCCTCACCTTTACTGAGCTACGCGAAGAGATATGAACCTGCAACACCTGAGTCCTAGGTGTGTGCTCTACCCACTGAGCCACCATGGCTCAGCCCACTGTCCGATCTCGTCACCAATTGTTATGTTTTTACACTTAACAAACTACAACCAACCATGCAGGAGAGTATAGCTCAGAAACTCTTTACTGATATCTTGGAGTCATGGACAGGTTCACTCAATGCATCACTTGAACGGCATAAATACATGACGCCATAGTATCATAGTGCCGTATTACTACACATAAAATTGTTCCTGTAACAAGTAGTTCTTTGAACATAACACCTGACCTACCGGGAGACTAAGGATGGCTCACACTTATACTCACACCCATACTCATGCAAACACACACACATGCATGCATATTCAAACACATAGGGCCTCTTGCCAGTTAAATTAAGACCCACACAGGGACTCCATGTGGAAGAGCAGGCTCAAATTTATCACATCTGAAGGGTAATTCTCTTTCTGTCTTTCGCTTTTTTTGTTTCCAAAACACACACGTACGCACACACACACACGCACACACACACACACGCACACGCACACGCACACACACACACACACACACACACACACACACACAAACACATTTCTATATGCCACACCAGGCAGGAGGTAGAATGAATGAATGAATGAATGATTCCCTTATCAGTCCCGCAAAGGGAAATTTGGATTTCTCTGCAATTTTGACCCAACCTATTGTATAGGAGCAATGAGCTGCCAACATATGGTGCTCGGGGAGCAGTTAGAGGTTAAGTGTCTTGCTCAAGGACACCTCGACATGCTGTATGCAGGACCAGGGATCAATCCTGCAACCTTCTGATTGGCAGACAACCACTCTACCCACTGAGCTATGCCGCCCTTTGCGGCATAGCTCAGTACAGATAAATAGATTATGAAGAAATCATTGAGGGATAAAAATCACTCTCTGATCTATAGAGAAATCTCTCTGTACGTCTTTCCCTCTGCTCTTCCTTTTCCTCCAGTATGTGGCATGGCTGCTTGTAAAGTCCTTCCCTGCCCTGACATGACTTTCAGACTGGCATGCTAATTGAAAACAGCAC
>OMLC01066758.1:0-16210 GCA_900302585.1 Regalecus glesne | reverse complement strand
GGCTAATAATCATCTGTTGTAGCAAACAGTTAGAGGTTCAGTGTCATGCTGAAGGACAGTTTGACACACTTTCTGAAGGACCCGGTGATCGAACCATCAATTTTCTGATTACTAAATGACCGCCCGACCTCCTGAGCTGTGCCGCCCTTATACACTAAACACATGGCTTCATCATCGTGACTCCGTCCACATCAACTCATGCTTCTGTACTGCATGGAGTGATAATAGTTTATCACTAGGAAACTGATCTATACAATTCCAAAAATAACTGGCCACAAACCGATTCATGCAGTGATGCATTTTCTCAGTGGTTTTAGTGTGTGTGTGTGTGTGTGTGTGTGTGTGTATGTGTGTGTCCGCGCGTGCATGCATATGGAGGAGGGTGTGTACGCTTACCTCCCATCTTGCCTGGTGATTGTGTAACCATAGGATGGGTTGTTGATGAAGCTGATGTTGACTCCCACCAGGGGTGTTCCATCTGAGGTTACTACTTGTCCACGGATGACACAAGCATGGCTGTGGGGGAGAAAGGATGAGCAACAAAATGACAAATACATAAGCAAAAAACATGCCTGTTATGTACCTATGTGCCCATAATAGCTTTGGAAAAGCACAGCACTCTCTAGCCCTTAATATGATTTTGATGAATAATTTAACCAAGGACTGTGGTTTTGAGAGAAACATAAGTAGGGAGGAATAGAGAAGAAAAACACAAAAGCAAATAACTGCGACAGACAAACAAGCTATGGTGCTGACAGACTATCACGTCCCAACAACGCCCCCATTTGTTTTCTACAGAGAAGAAGGATAATAAGACGAGAAATCTTCATTTTTCTTCTTTTGCCATTAAAACTGAGGGGACAAGGGGATTTATCTTCACATTACCAAATCAAAGCAGAGTGAATGATTAGAATATAGAGTGTATGCAGTTAGAGGGATGTGAAAATACTAAAAGTAGATGGTGTGGTAGGAATGTGGCTCGCCTGACCCTCCTGTTTGGTTATCAGGACCTTGACGGATTTCCAGACTAGTGTTGGTCCTGCAGAAGCCACATTAATTAGATCTGATCATTAGTTCCCACCGATCAATTGTGGGAAGTCATCCAAATTCAGGTCCTAATCTTATTGAACTCGTGAGTTGGGATCTCTCCGTATCGTATCTCCCTTGTTGAGCTTTGCCCTCTTCGTTAGTAAGGCTCAGCTCATGGTCAGCTATCATTTCTGAGGTGGCCCGCAAATAAATAGATAAATAAATCTCTCCCCAAACAAATGCCTCATTGCCACTGTTTCATTAGACCACGGCTATTTTTTAATGCTTTTGGGCTTTAAACACTGCCATGTACTGGAGACAATTAACATTAGCATGTTAGCGGCTGCCCTCAACATGTCCTTACCAGAGGCAAGATCATTCACCCCACACTATCCCGGTCCCCAGGAACCCAGTTATATGTTAATTAGGCCAGGTCCCCTTCAGAAGACCTTGGCTGTCCACCATTGCTCTGTAAACAAGCAAGTAGATACTGCTCTCAATCTCTGGGCCCATGTGCTAAGACTAGGGTGCATTTACATAGAATTACAAGCAAGGTTAACCCAGCACTGGCCTGACTGTCTGCGATTAATCATTCATGCCCGTAGTTTATTTTAGAACATCTTGTTTGAACAGGCAACCATCCACATTCTCTTAAGATGGAGCCATGAAAGTGGAACTATCTCCTTCCTGCCTCTGTGAACCACATGGAGAAATGATTTCTCGCTGTCAAGACAAATGATTTAAATATTGACATCAAATACAGGCGAGAGAGGGAGCGGCAAAGAAAGCATGAAGTCTTCACGCCGGAAACCTCTTGCCATGTGAGATTTTCACTAGCACAGGAGGATTTGCAAACTCAAAAAGGGACCTCTAAACATCTAAAACCTCAAGCCTATGAATGGCATCTATTCTGAAAAGAGAGGACATTTTGTTTTGCAAAGTATGTAGATGGAGCTCTCACACTTGCAGACTTTAGAGTGAACTTGATTGCTTGGCAGTATTAGAAATACCCCATTCAAGTATTGGGGGCTTGAAAAGTATAAAGCTCGCATTGCTACCCTTCATGCAGTGTGAATTGTACAATAACAAGCAGGGGAGGGGGGGGTTGTCAACTTTTTCTTCAGTGTAAAGGGGACCCAGTACAGTATAGGTGTATGCTTCAGCTAACTGAAGTCTTAACAATCCTTACAGTTTCGTGATTGTTCAAAGTAATGTCAGGAGTCTGTAGGTGTTGTTAAAATAAGTGTCTTAAAGTAGCTACAAACTATCAATAATCTACTGTAAAGGGACAGTGCATATTAATCAACATTCAGAATGTAAACACACCAGATTTAGCCACCAGGCTCAATTTCATCTGTCGTCCCAAGCAATTACGGGTTGACTGTCTTGCTTAAAGATACTTCAAAATGCTTTCTGAAAGAACTGGGGGTCAAACCACCAATCTTCGAGTCAAGATGAAGCTTTATTTGTTTGTCACTGCACATGCATATAACCAAAGTTGTTCTCTGCATTTAACCCATAATATTTTATAGGAGCAGTGAGCAGCCACAGCACCCGAGCAGCCGTTAGGGGTTTGTTGTCCTGCCCATTGACACTTTGACACAATTCAGCCGGGACCAGAGATCGGGCCACACATCTTCGTAACTAGACAACTACCCTTCGTCCTGAGCTAGGCTGTCCCTCTTACATACTTATGTTATCTTACAGCGTTTTGAGCGCTGCGTTCGAACATATGACGTGAGCCAGCCACTGATAGGACTGACACAGACAGGCAGGCAGACCTAACGTCAAGGTTAAGAAATTATAGGGTCCACGTTAGGAGTGGGTGAAATCCTATTTCAAGATTCTTCAATGAATAAATATGGGAAATACATTGTAATGTTTATAATTATAGGTAAGAAAAAAACTTGTTTCAGCCCGCTTGACGTGTTGTTTTTACCTCCTTTAGGGGATCTAAAGTCTTAATTAGGGGAGGTCTGATCCCCAAGTCTTCCTGTAATTTGAACCATGCCTTTGTGGAAAAGAATCGTTATCCACATAGAGTGAGGTCCATTTTACATGTCACGATTAGTCCCCATGGCGTCAAGGGTGGACACAGACTTAGATGGAGCTTCGGGGGATTAAGGTCAGATGCCCTTCCTGTTGCTCCGCAGTGGATTCAAACTCGCTACCTCTGGCTCATCTGTTCCTGAAGCACACACTCTACCACTGAGCTACTACAGCCCCCCTAAATAATTACCCACAAGTACATTGATAACATGATATGAAGGACAGGGAATATGGGGTTGTCAAATCATTCAATTAAGTCCCTTTTTCTTCGTCTCTGTGTCCCCTCGTATCTTAAATAACATGAAATCAAGGGGCTTCAATGTATACATTTAGCAATTTAATTACATGATGCCAGTAAAAGGGAGCGAGAGCACACTATGGGAACGAAAACAAACAACATGACCAGGAAGGATGTTTTGACACTAATGGTCTAATGCTAATAAAAGAGAGAAACTAATAAAAAGATAAAAGCATGGGTCTGTAAATGATTTGAATAGCTTCTGCCTCACCGCTGTAAGCCTGCTATCAATCTTTGGCCAAATTGTTCCATGGACAAAGCTGCTGTTTACTATTCCAGTCAGTAGGCAGTACTTGCATCCGGCAGTCTCATGTATTGTGTGTCATGGTAGAGAGGGCGTAGGCTCTATGCAAAGGCATATTCCTTATTCAGTGGCACCTTTGCAGCTTTTTGTGGTGGGAGACATCAGAAGAAGGAGTCTAACATGTCTACTAGCATGAGGAAGTGGTTAGAGGATCAATGATGGGATGATCGGGTGACCAGGGCTGGCATATCAGAAAGATGCTGAGACTGTGCCTGTGAGGCTCATCTGAAGCTTAGAGCCCCCCCCCCTGTCATAACTGCTCATATCTGTCAGTGGGTGGGGGAATGAATACTAGGCATGAATAATAGATTATCACTGATATTTTTAGGTGAGCCAAAGCCTCCAATCTTGCAGCTCATCCCTGGATTCTCCATTTTTACTTATTTATGGCCGCATTTTCTTTGGAGACACAGTCTTACTCAACTCTCTCCTAGACTCGGTTTCTCCATCCAGTGAAGAGCCGCAAAATGTGGAGTGGCCCTTGAATGCCAGGAAAATGTCAATGAGGCAAAGTGTCATATGGCATTTTACAAGTGTTTTGCTCAAGTATCAAGTGGGATGAAACATGCACGCACTCGCACACATGCATATACACATGTGTGCGCACACACACATGTATTCTTATAAATCTATCTTTGTGAGGACCCTTCAAAGATTACATTCATTACCTATCCCTTACCCCAAACAATCAGAACCACACGGCTAACCCTAACCTAAATGAAATTCTAACCATAACCCCTAATGGGCACCAGAATGGCCCAGTTGCAACAACTGTTATCTCACAGCAAGAAGGTCTTTGAATTCCAGGCCATCCCAGGACCTTTCTATGTGCAGTTTGCATGTTCTCCCAGTGTCTGTGTGGGTTTCCTCCAGGTGCTTCAGTTTCCTCTCACCATCAGAGAAATATGTATATGTTACAAGTTAATACTCCTGCCTGGGCCTCGGAGCAAGGCAAGAAGAAAAAGAAAAAAGAACTGGAGTTGGTGCCCAGGTGCTGCAGCTGCTCACTGCTCCTATACAATCACATGGGCCAAATGTAGAGAAAAAACTTCATTGTATGCATGTACAATGACAAATGATTAAAACGTGCTCTTCTTCTTCAAGTCTTAACCCTAAAATCGACCCCTGAAGAAATGTGGACCAGCCAAAATGTCCTCACTTTGCGAAAAAGTCCTCAATCTGATAGTTAAGAAGTCAAATCGGTCCTTACGAAAATAGGACGCATGAGCACACATGGAGATTCACATGCACACACGTGCACGCGCTAACACACACGCACGCACGCACGCACACAAAGTAAGGAAAAAAGTAACAGTGTTATTTATCCATCGGTCAGAGGACAGTTGACATTATTCTAATAATATTGTGAGATTTGCTAACTGCAAATTAAGTGTCGCTGTCATGAAAAGTCCGATTGACTCGAGATAGCCAAGAAAAAAAAGCAAAATGGTTTTAACAAGGACACGGCAGACACGAGGACATTATAACGAACATGATAGGAAAAGATGGGTAGCATCAGGTTAGCTAATAGACATGTTGTCCGACAAAACCGCACATCTTGACAAACACCTCGTGCTTAGATGTGTTCTACTGCAAATTATAGCAGAGGAAATGATCCTGCTTGAACAAGAGCACTTTTGAACACCATTTTCCTCTTCATGAACAAAGCATTAGCTCTGTCGGACTAAAAATAGCAACGTATGAAACCACAACCTCTTTGCCATCATCTTAAAAAGAAAGATAAAAAGATAAAAAAGCATGAGATTCCACTCCATACTGTGAAATGAATATTTTGTTAGAAAAATCTTTTGATTTGCATTTTCCATGTCTATTTTAAATTTGAAAGAGACAAATAAAAAAATAGATTGAAATATTTCCAACTAACTTTTTCTCATGTGTCTCGACTGCTGTGTGTTTCATGGGAAAACAATAAACTGAGATGAGAGAGATCTGTAAGCAACTGGGATGCAAATAAGGTGCAATAGACTCACAAGCGATTAAAGATGAAAAGAGAGGGAGACAAAGGAAAAGAGAGGCAGGGGACTCATGTGGGACTCCTTGACAGCCCTCCTGCCTGATATGAAAAGGATCTCAGATTCCAGGGCCTCATGAGCGCTACCTCTGAGAGTGGGCCTCAGATGGATTACAGTAAAAGTAATCACAATACATGAATATGAGATGCCTCCCCTGCTAGGGATTGTGCCTCACATTTTGCCACATTCCCTGTCTGTCAATCACCTCCTGTCCATCATCCTTCCAACCACGCATCACACCTATCCCTGGCCATTTTAACCTCAAATCACTATATCCAGTCCTGCAGCACAAAACATTTCTGACAGAGGCAACACTTAACACTTAGGACGGTGCTATTATCAAAACACAAAAAGGTCCAAATTAAGACTGAAATTCACTGATTGATGTGCAGTTAGATTACAAATCATTGATTGATTTGAAACAGCCCTACTCCAAAAATGTGAAGTTTGCTCAATGCAAATTGGTACTGGATCTCTGTCAACTCCAATGGAAATAATGAGAGCCATCCACTGTACATCCAATTGCAAACCAATTACCCAAATGTCCTAATTATCATATAAAACCAATGAAAGGCAGCCATAATGGATTACTTACAGGGGTAAGCCTGATGTAATGAAAACTGGGAAGCCACAGACAAAGACTTACAAAGGATCCAAAATACTGAGAGAAGAACCTTCACTCCAACTGCTGCTCACACCATACATGGTGTAGAGACATTTACATTCCAATATCACACTTAAACACACTTGCCACTAATAGATAAGATAAGATATTCCTTTATTAGTCCCACAGGGGGAAATTATGGTGTTGCAGCAGCAAAGTGGAAAGCACAGTAAGAGAGGCATCAAATCTAGAACATAATATGTAACATAGACAATTTAACAAGGGGAGAAATATGAACATTATATACAGTATGGACAGAAAAATCATGTTTGCCCTGCCATTTTAACATTTGTTCTTTTTTTTCCTTGCTATTTATTTTGTCTGTTTAACCCAACATCCATCCAATCCATCAATTGTCAACCACTTATCTGAAGTTGGGTTGCAAAGTCACGCTGGAGCCTATCCCAGCATCCTTTAGGCAAAAGATGGGGAAACCCCCTGGACAAGTTGCCATTCCATCACATGGCTTAGCAAGTTTTGTGACTTGCTCAAGGACACTTCGATATACTTTCTGCCGGGGCCGGGGATTAAACAACCAATCTTCCGAATACTGGACAACCACCCTGACCCTGAATTATGTCACTCCATATTTGTTAATTGTCTTATAGGATGTCCTTTATTAAGTCACAGAAAAAAAATTCTGATACATTGTGACTGACAAAGTTTTCTGAATTTGAGTATGAATCTGGAGTAAAGAAACTAGGAATACCATTCAACACTGTTGAGGGGATCATTTAAATGAGAGTGATAGTGCTTGCATTGCTAGGTCATGCTGTGGTCGTGTCTACCAGGAGCTGCATGCATCACTCACCTGCCATCGAAGGGGTTGGCTCCAGGGATTATGTGGGTGCTGTCCCTGCCTACCAGGAAATGTACTCGATTGTAGAAAGACTGCAAGTCACTCTGTGCCGAGGACATCTGTGTCTCCTGGATGATATCCAGGGGGTCCGGAGAGCCCACACACAAGGTGGTGGTGTGACAAGTTGCTTGTAGACAGCAGTCTGGATCCATGCAGTCTACCAGGCCGTCTGCCAAGGTCAAACAAGTCACATGGTCACATTTTAAACAAAGGCATGGTCATGCAGAGAGAAGCTGAGCATGTACATCTCAGTCAGTGAGAAATTATTCATCTTGATTGTTTTTTCATTGTGTGATTTGAGCCACCCCCTCCCCTTCCAATCCTAGTCTTTTTCCCAAGAAAATCTCAATGCCACAACAATATTTCACACTTTGCAGAATACAATTTGTAGGAAATAATTAAAGACTGAGAATGCTGCTATGCGATGCATTTTATTTTGCTAAAGAGGGTCACTGATCTCCGTACCTGTTTGCTTTCAGGGGCCTTTCTAACCAGACGGGTTATAAAAATAAACACTCCTGTCGGGAGTCTGTCAAATGCCTGGCACCTCTCAGTCTTTGCGATTGTTGCCTTGTGGTCCCAGCAGTGATAAGGATAGAAACAGACCCCGGCATAAACAAGGAATGCTCGCACAAAAGCCGAACCCAGATTTAGGTCCGGAAGAAAAGAAGTCAGGCTTCAACTTGGCCTCAAGAGTGATGCAGCCCCCTTGGCAGGCTGTCTGTGTGTGCCTGGCTGTGCTTGGGGCTAGATAGAGGGCCAGTCAGGGGCTTTCTCCTGGGGGCAGCACATGCTATGTGCCTCAGGGCATCTATCCTGCCCTTTAATAAAGTCTGTTGTCCAGGGGATACTGACTGGGAGTCATTTCACATGCCCACCTACAAGGGGAATACAACTGCACAACCAATCCCGATGTATAATCGCCAGGCAAACTTCCCCCATTCTATTCTATTTAGTGGTCGTGGCGTGAGGGCGTATACTCTGTGCTGTTTGCCAACATTTTCATTCTGAAGTCTTATTATGTCTCGTTTATAGCCCCTGTCCCCATGCCAATGTCAGAGGGCTGTATCGCTAGTTGCAATTGTAGGGATTTTACCTCCATCGTTGTCCTTGACATCACTGCAGGCAGTTTCCATGGAGGTGTCACAGCCGGTGCCCCTCCAGCCCAGCTGGCACACGCAGTACCAGCCATTGTTACCCAGAGTGCACCTACCATTTCCATTGCACAAACCAGGACAGCCCTCTGTGTAAACAAAAGGACAAATTGACAAAGACAGAGGTTGGCACAGAATATCAACTACAGTGGGTTGAATGGACAACACAGATAAATGCTGTAGGTTGTGGATGATACAGGGAAAAGGACAACAGAGAAAAAAAAACAACAACAACAACAATGAGGACAAAGGGAAGATGGTTCAAGGTAGTGTTTTGGATGTAATATCTCTCTACTAACAAAAGACTAAAGGCTTCTAAAGATTTTGAATGTGTGAGGGTGGCGGCAGTAATGATAGTTAGATGAAGTTGATTAATTTGATACACCTTTTGTGATGCTTCTCATATCCCTTTGCGGTAAAATCAGATAAGAGGGATCTTCGGAATCAATATTCACTCATTACTACAGTGGCTTGGCCTCCTGTACCTATGCTGCTAGAGTCGGGCGACGAGAGCCGTGGTGTATATGCTGGCATTCCCGCGCATAATTGGATCAGTTTTAATGTGCTTTCAATGTCTCCATCCTTATGACCTGAGCATACCCTTATTACAGACTGCAAAACAGGATGAATCACAATGAATGAATTTCTATTAGTCACTGAAAAAGCTCTCTGTCATTATTTGTGTTTTTTTCCCCCGCCTCATAAATCGTTCAAGACCGTTCAGAGCAATCAATAAGATTATCCTTTCAGAGAGAGTGTGGCTACTGTCATTAGGAGAAGCCGTGGACAAAAAAATCAGTATGCAGAGGATAAGGTTGGGCTTGATAGCATTGTACATGGGAGGGTTTTGCTTGTACAAACTGTGTTCTTGGGCCTGTGATCCTTGGGAGCAAAAAGCAGGCTAGAGAAGATGAAGAGGTGAAATATGACTCTGTATTTCTGGTTATGGGGGCCCCGGTAGCTCAGTGGTAGAGCGTGCACTTTGGGAAATGATGAGCAAGAGGACGTGGGTTTGATCCCATTTAGGGGTGTCAGGAAAGGGATCTGGGCTTAATCCCCTATGCCCCATCTGAATCCATGTCCCCTCCACACCGTGGGGACTAATTATGACATGTAAAACTGGAAATCTCTATTTTTCTAGACGGGACTACTTTCTTACACTTTATGTACTTTTGTACACACTCCTACTAATACCACCATTACTTTTGGCTGCTCCCGCTACAGGTTGCCACAGCATATCAACCATCTCCAACATCATTGGCCTTGTACATTCACATAACGGAATTCCTATTCTGTGTTTAACCCATCCTGCTGTATCGTAACAATAGGCAGCTACAGCACCAGGCGTCACGGGTTTGATCGCACCACGTAGCATCAGGAGGGACATCCAACCTTTATCCCCCATACTCCATCTACGTCTATGTCCAACCCCACAATGTGGGGGACTAATCATGACACCTAAAACCATACCCATTTATTTAACTCCTCCTATTGTATAGGAGCAGTGAGCAACTGCAGCACACAGGGAACAACTCCAGTCCATTTTCCTGTTGCCTTGCTCGGGGGCACAGGCAGGAGTATTAACCCTAACATGCATGTCTTTATGATGATGGGAGGAAACCGGAGCCCCCGGAGTGGGTATGGCCATACAGACACGGGGAGAACATGCAAACTCCACACAGTAAGGACCTGGGATGGGATTCGGACCCTCTTGCTCCGACGCGACAGTGCTAACCACTGGACCACCGTACCGCCCACAAGAACGCTTCACAAGGATCAGGGTTACCCCTCAGCTTCTGTTTTCCCACTCTGATTGACATTAACCTGGCACTTTCCGACTGCATGTTCCCTCGATGTGGCAAAAGAAGAGGGTAACATTTTGAGATATCACATGTTAAAGTCTGTCACACTGTTGTTAGCAAGCTGCTATCAGGCTGACCTATTTTGTTCAAGCAAAGAGAACACGGTGGCTGTCTTACTGCTCCTGCATCACAGAGAGAATAAAGAAGAGCAGTGGAGGAAGTGAGGGAAGCAGAGTAGAAGACCTAATTAATGAATGGGGCAAATGTTGTAAAGGGTCAAATGAGGAAAAAAAGGAAACGATGGCGACATGTCCGGGCTGTTTCCCCACCTTACACCTAATGAGGGCTGGGATGGGCTCCGGCACGACTCCGCAACCCAACATCGGATAAGCAGTTGATGATGGATGGATGGACGTTTATGAAGAGGTTTTAGACAGAAACGGTCGGAACAATTCCAAGAACGGGCGCTTAATCGAAGACCTTTTATTTCTGGTTGTCATGGCGAGACCCGGGCATCATTAATATGTAAGCGGTGGCACGATGATGACAGACTCTTGACATGACACATGACACATCTGTGGTTCAGTGAACCAACTACATCTATGGCGAGTTTGCTACACGCCCATGCCACATCGCTGCAATTACATGACCGATTCCAAACGTAAAGTTTCCGCAGAAAGACAATTTCTCAATGTAATGTGCCAGTACACTGATTCAAAAGTCTTCATCACTCTGCGCCCCCCCGCCCCCAATCCTTCTGCAATTGTGCCACTCGATTTGGCAGGAAAAAACCTCCACTTCCACCGAAAGCCGCTCTGCATTCTCATCATGTAGGTCTGATATCAAAGTGTAATGAAACTGTTCTTCGTGTTCGTTGCTCATTCATAAATGAATCATGAAAAATGTCAGGAGCACACAGAGATGGTGCATTATAAGCCCCTTATAAAGAAAGCGTATTGAGTCATGTTTCACCTTGTTATTGCTGTCTTTCCTTTATACACCTACATGTGATATCCCAGCAGAGGGGAAGATATGTCTTTTCCCCTAAAGAGGGCTCTTTGCAGTGTATGGAAATACATGGAAGATAACAAGATGAGCTCCCAGCATAAGTACAACCGAATAAGCAGGATTAATGGTGCAGTGTGCGGAAAAAAAAGACGCAAAAATTAAACAGCTCCATCTCTTCTTTTTTTTTGTTTTTGTTCGCTTCTGCGGTGAATGAGGATAACTATTAAAGGCTAATGTCGCAGGAAGCAAGATTATTACCTCCTAGACATGTTTAGACAGCAGCCGCCGTCGTACAGAGCAAATGGACAAACAACTCCTGTTAGACCAACAGTGGAGGCAGATGATTAGTTAGCTCCGAATGCTTATTACGAGGATAAATAAAGACCCACTCTCTCTTGGCATCGGCTCAACTTAATTGGCAACCCTTTCAGAGAAGGGCCCCCGCTAAGCTCTGCCCAGCCTGTCTGAAACAACTCCAAATGTTGGGCCGCGAGTGTTCAGAGGACTCCTGTGGCAGGCGCTCCCATGCCAGGTGGTCCATTACCAAGGACAAAGGGAGACCGAGGTTGCTAGAGGGGAAGAGGGAGGGCTAGCTGCACAGCCTCCACCCCCTACTTGCGCTGCATCAAGCAGAACATGAACACTTTTAATTAGAGAGGATGCGGCTTCAGCACCTATCAGGCCCCCGCCCACCCTCTCACCCACAGCTGCACTGTTATCCATTATGCATGGAACAGGTTACGGATCTCCCTACACTTCCCAGCATCCCTATATATTGAGAGAGCAAGGTTGTGTTATTAACTGAAACCCCACCCCCACCCCACACCTGAAAGAAACAGCATGACGTTATTCACCGGGTGTGGAAGTGCTAAGTGAAGATTACTGTGTGACGATAGAGCAAAAAAGTTGATGGAAGGTGAGAAGCATTAGCATGAGGGGCTTGGCACGACTTAGCGGTGCAGAGTGCGTGCGAGCGTGTGTCGATGTGGGGATGGGGGGGTACGGGGCCCGTGAACTTGATTTGTTGATGCTGGGTGGAGTCAAAATGGGCAGTGGGCAAAATAGAAGGAGTAGGAGGAACGTCATACCTTTCACTACCTTATCCAGATAGTGAGCTTGGGAGATAAAAGACAGGACATTTAAGGGAGGTTTGAACAGTGCCACTTCCAAGACAAGACAGCAAGGCAAGGTGTACGTTCCAACACGACCAAATAGTAAATAAAAAAGGGAAAGGGGTGCAGTCATGAAGTGAACAACATGCTTTTACGAGCAACAGGCTTAAAGGCAAGCCAACAACAGAGGAAGAGGGATGGAGAGGCTACAGAAAGAGAAAGCGAGTGATGGGGAGAAAAGGAGTAAAAAAAAAAAAAAAAAGGAAATATGTTCAGAAAAGAACATTTCAATCCGTCCCCATTTATCAAGTGCAGGGATCAGCACAATATCTCTGGGGAGTATTTCAAAAGCACCATGATTGATGCACGTATTACCACCCCTAAATCTCTCAAGCAATATTGTACAGGGGGTCAGGATGTTCAACAAAAAGCTCTTTTAATCTTGGAACACCTAGATAGAGGATGAGGTCACTGGAGGCCTCATCAAGGTTATGGCCAAGCCTGCTTTTCACTGTATTGCACAGCATGGGGCTTGGGGCCAAAGAAAAGCTCTCAATAATGAAAATTGATTTGAATTGAGATCTTTGGCTTCTTAATGGACGACAGCAAGGGATATTCTAGTGGAAGAAGAGGGGGTCTCAATATGGCACTTGTAAAAGGGCCATCAATAATGCAGAGCTAGCATATAAAACATTCACAAAATGAATCCAGGCTCTGTATTCAGCTAGCTGCACTTTAAGATGTGGCTCAGCATACTGTGGGAAAAATGTTCAAACCCCACTTTAGCATGGATCACTGTACTGTTCACCCATAAGAAAAGGGTTGTTAACTTTTGTCCTACCTCCTTATTGACTCTGGTGGAAATTGCAATATTATTTTCATTGAAATGTTGGAGCAGAGGAGGGAGAGCTCCCAATTGTGCCCATTTATCCTCTGAGGCTTGACTGACTTGAGAGCGATAAAAGGATGAGTTGGCCTTGAACGTTAAAGCTGTCAACAGAGTGGAAGAGTAGAGGAGAGAAGAGAGGAGAAAAGAGGAGGAGAGAGGAAAAGGAGAGAGGCGAGGAAAGGAGAGAAAAGAGGAGAGGAAAACCAATTTGTTTGATCATTGTATTCGTACAATGACATTTGTTCTCTGCACTTAACCCCTCCTATTGTATAGGAGTAGTGGGCAGCTGTGTGTCTTGCTCAAAGACACTTAACCAGGCTATCTGAAGGAGCAGGGGATCGAACCAGCAGTCTTATGATTACTAGATGACCCGCTCTATCTCCTGAGGCATGCTGTCCCGAGAAGAGAAGAGGAGAGAGGAGAAGAGATGAGTATATGGAAAACAAAATCTGGACAGAATGTCAAAGGGGCAGCACTTTACAATAAGCCATTTTTATAAAGTGTTCATAAGTGGTTATTAATTACTTTATGAATGGTTAACAACTCGTTTATTCACGTGTTCTACACCAGCAATTAGATGTGAAAATGCATTTATGAAACACATTTTATATTTCCAGGCCATAAGTCAGAATGGGGAGAGTCTCCATAGGCATGTCTGAGAAACCACACGGTTAGACGAAGCTAACCAAACCAGTGTGTGGCAGCCTCATAAATCACCGTCTAACCGTAACCATAAACATAACCAATGTGTCTGTACCTGCTGCCGCTGCAGCCAAACTACTCAATATCAGTTACGCGATAAACTTTGATGACCACAAAATTCCCAGTGATCCTGCCCACGTCCTTTCGTGTTTACGTTCATGCAACTACATTTCCCATGCATCCTAGAGGCTGGTGACGGTGTGTTGCTGTGACAACTAGGAATCTTCAGTTGTTTGTTGTCGGAATAAAAGAAGGGTTTCATTTTGACTCCTAAAAATTAGTTGATTCTGAGTTTTCCTGACTCATTTCTAGAGCACATTTTCAAGTCCCGATAGCTGCGTGCCGCTTGCTGAGAGAATGTGAATTGACATTCTTTGTTGCTCACATGGTTTTAGAGACGATGTCTGTGGAGACTCTGCTATATTGACAAAATGTGGGCTCCCAACCGGGTAATCCAAAGTCTTCTGATCAATATGTTAAGTGGGTTAATTATCGATTTAGGATACAGTAGTAAATGAGCTGTTAACTATTAATAAAGTTATTACTAA
This sequence comes from Regalecus glesne, assembly GCA_900302585.1. Lineage (NCBI taxonomy): Eukaryota > Metazoa > Chordata > Actinopteri > Lampriformes > Regalecidae > Regalecus > Regalecus glesne. The sequence continues at coordinate 1,759 of OMLC01066758.1, read as the reverse complement.
ATGCTTATGAAGTGAAAACGGGAACAAAGGAAGCATTCAGAAGCAAGTCATCTGGATAAAAGCAGTCAAAGCCGGTTTGACATGTTTGAGATGTGACGTCAAAGAAAAACTCATTTAAATTCAAAATAAGATGATATATCAAGGCTAATGCCATTTAAAATGCTCTCCTTTTTACCAAATGGAATGAATTCCGTTGGGTAAAACGGAAAGATTTGGGCATTAGCTGGTCCAATTTAGATTTAAAATTGAAGCTGTCAAACCATAGAGCATTAACACCCTGGAAAATCTTGCATGCTGTCTTTCGGCAGTGGGCATTTCAAACAGAAGCGATATGCTAAGCATTAAAAACAGAAGTCAACAACTGGCTGTTATTGGTCACTTTCACAGATTGCCTGGCCTTTCTACCTTCACGAGTCTTTGCATCTTGCTGGTTGCGACATAAATGCATGTGACTAAGATAATATGTAAAAATATCAATTTGCCTTAGTTGGACTACAAATGCTAAGACGGAGCTTGCAAGCATCACTGATACAAAATCTACTAAATTGACTGTGTAGCTCCCAATGTTTCTGCTATGCACACATAGCAAGGTGAATTCAGGAATTATTAATTCCGCTATAAATTAAGAATAAAATGTAAAAGAAAAATAGAGAATTTAATCAGCAAGTTAAAAAAGACATCTACCACTGAAATATTCTACTACAGGATTTTTCAAATCAAACCAGAGTATGTGCTGGATTTGATGATCTGTATGTACTAAAGCTGCTGTCTGGCAGCACAAAGAAATGATAGAGACCGTTGCATACGTTCAAAAGTGAGTCCAAGTTTTCAAGGCAGCTGTTAACATCCAGTCAAGCTTTTGAAAACCTAAAGTTTAGCAAATTTTGAATGAAACAAACAAAAGTAAAATGTCTTTCGTCAACATCAACATACAGACTGAAATCATTTGAGTGGTTGACCTGCTCACAGTGACTCACGTCAGCATTTGAAATCAACGGTAAATGGTGAGGGAGCAAAGAAAGGGATGACTAAGAGTGAGTAAAATGAAAGGACACCTTAGCACATTCCCACATTAAAATGCATGAGGACAAGCCTCAGATACTTGAGCAAACCTGTTCATGCTTTACCAAGTTGCACAAATTCAATTAAGCATGCTTTTCCCTTTCCTCTGCAACTGGACCCCCAACCACCCCACTCACTCGGCTTTTCATAGACACCAAAGCAGACAGACAGACAGTCCATGCCTCCCCTAGCCCAACCCCCTTTGTAGCACATACATACACACAGACACGCCCCCCCACGCAAACATTTAATGTGTCTACACGAATGCACGTGGACAAACATGCATTCAAGCATCCATAAGCACACACGCCCGCGTGCACACACACACACACACACACACACACACACACACGCACCCACACACACACACACGCACACAAGTGGGCCAGCCCAAATCCCTCATCCATTTCCCAACATCTTCCTATCCTACCAATGGTGCAGTGTTCTCCATTCCAGCCTGGGCTGCATTCACATTTGCCGTCTTTGCATGTGCCATGCTCGTTGCAGCGTGGGTGACACGCCCTCTGGTCACACCCAGCGCCCATCCAGCCGTCGTCACAGCGGCAGGTGCCGGACACGCAGATGCCATGGCCACCACAGTCCGCTGCACAAATCTCTGTGGGAGACAGGGACAGAAAAAAATGGAGGAGTAGAAAGGCAAGAGACAGACAGAAAAAGAGAGGGGGGAGGGAGTGTG